>DWMY01000037.1:0-74206 GCA_018249775.1 Heliconius hecalesia formosus
GAGTTCTGCCACTCAACACGCAATGCCTCCAAAATTCGGCAGAAAGTGGGGAACGGAGTGTCTTAACACTAGGTTCCCTCTGCCTACCCTGCTGTGTGCGGGATACAGCGTGAAGCTTTTTTTTTTTTTTAAATAAATAGTAATTACTGATTTTTTTTTATCAAAACCAGCTATATTATCAATATCATCAACTTAAAATAAATATTTAAAAGTATCTTAATTAAAAGTAAAACAGGAAAAAAAAACATATCAAAATACTGAACCTAACCAAGAAATTTTACAAAAGTCTGACTAATCTATAAATCGAATAATCGAAAAGAACCAAACATACATACATTCATATTTTTATATGAATTAATAACGAACAGCAAATAACTACATAAATATTAGTAGTAAGTCGAAAACGTATGAAAATTGACACAATCGTCAACGTCGTCTGCCCGTTCGGGTCCTGTCATTCATTCAGTTACCATATTTTCATTCATTCAGTTATTAATACATATATACCCACGGATATTTTGATAATTTCAATCTAGATGAGGTTGACTATTATATATATTTTGATAGATGTTAATACCAAATTATAGAAAATATATGTATTAACAATAACCTGGTATGGTATAAAGTAAAGGCAAATTATTTAAAAAAAAACAAAAATCAGCGTGAAGCAAATTATTTCAAGTTCAATTTACGTTAAATATTTTAGTAAAGATATCACAGCACTCAGTTTGTGGATTTGTGGCCACAGACTGAGTATCGTATATCTACATATTATTATGTATATTTTTAATCTTCACATGAAGTTTTGATATTGTATATATAAAGATTAATTCAAATACACATAGCTAAGCGCAACTCTCAAGAACATCTAAACCGATTTTGCTAATTCTTTTTGTATAATATTCTTTGAACTACGAGGATGGTACTTATTAAGAGAAAAAAATTAAAAATTGCCTGAAAAAGTCTAAAAACAACAATTTCTTACATTCCTATACAAAAGATTGATAATAATACTTATAAGTCATTTTGAACTTTAATATTTTAAGAATGTAAATTATCTGTGGTAAAAAGTTAAAGTATAATATTTTTTATTATACACCAGAAATAAAAAAATATTGTTATATTTCACTTGAAATGTAAACGTCTCTGTACTGTGCATATTACTAAAACTAAAAGCTAGAAATTTCTATAACATTTCTTTGCTGTGCGTCTATGTTACTAAATCAAAAAGCCACCAATTTCTACAAAATTAAAAAAGTGTTGTGTGTAAGTCACAAAGACTTACTAAGTATGCCTCCTATAATGTGACGGACAAATTTAAGCAGAAGATACCGAATTGCAACGAATCAAATTAATTATCAATCTATTCGTACTGCCCAGGAAAAATTTCAATGAACGTAAAAGAATTTTGTTAAAACAGACCCCTTTGAATCGTTCCTTTCTGTTACGATATGTCAATTAAGCATAATACCTACAACTGCGTTGCTATTGCCAATATTGTAAAATATTCAAATACAACAATGAAGCCAATGATGGGTGAAATTGATACCACTGCTTCCACCACCAGAGCCATTGTACTCATTAGTTTTAGGAATACGAAGAATAGGAGTATTGAAAAATACAACGGTGCTATCAAATTACTTCATTTGGAGCAACAAACGTAGTTCGGGAAATTTTATATCAACTTTTAAAGTTTGTAGTAAATAACAATAGTGTTAGCAGTTGTGTGTTTTTTAATCATAACTATTATTATAAATACATGGTATTATACATGGTAAATAATACAATTCAGTGAAAAGGTCACTAGTTGAACAATAAATGATGGCATGATGACTATTCTTCCAGCAGCCTATATCGGTAGTCCTCGGCATATGCATGAATATGCTCAAGATGCCATGTCCTATGTTCAGCATTATGGCACAGCAGATTTGTTCATTACTTTTACATGCATCCACAATGGATAGAAATTAAAAAAGGGTTATTACTGGCCAATCTCCTATAAGTCGTCATGACATTACAGTAAGAGTCGACAAATGTTGAAATCGAAAACAATGGATTTAATTGTTGAACATTGGGTGTTTAGTGAGATGCCACGGTGCTGGATGCATTCTGTAGAGCGGCAAAAACGTGGATTGCCGCATATACATATTTTGATATGGTTAGTTGAAAAAATTAGAAAGAGAGATGAAATAAGATGATGTAATCATATCAAGTTAAAATCAAACCAATCAATCAAATCAAATTAAGTGTTTATTGTATTAATACAGAAAAACCATGTTTCTCACATGATCATTTGTATGTTGCCTGTTCCCGTCTTGAAAAATCATCTGCTCTGTTTATTTACGCGCAAGGCAATCAAACCAAAAATTTCGTGTACAATAAAGTACTACAATAAAAAAGAAACAATTTAGACTAAGTAAAAATAAAATGAAATATAATAAGAAATCTAAAATTGTAATATTTTTTGTGATTTTTAAGCGACTACTAAAAGATTTTTATGCGTTTTATAATTTTTATTTCTTAACATAATGTAATTCTTGACTTTCCTACTTTCCTTTTTCTTTATTATCTTACTAGCTAACAGGTGTCCTGAATAGCAGAATAAGCATTAATAAAATAAGAATCGACTGTTATGCAGTACGGAGTTCGCCGTGTCAGTAGCTATCTTATTGCTATTACTACAATGCCAATCATTGTAGTCCTCCTTAATGTAATCCTTTAGTCTGATACATTTATTCCCTCCGTATTATATATTTTCAACCTAAAGTCTATAGATGCATTTGCGATGGATATTACTGTATTGGTAATGTAGAATCTAGCCTAGTAAGCTTTTAGCTCCAAACACCACATGGCAGCGTATCGATCAGTCCATTTTTCAGTGTTGGATGTAAGTGTATGGATATAAACTAGCTTATATGACTCAAACTGGTGTATTTTAGAATTTACAGGATATATATAAAATTATATCAATGTTAGTATTGAGACCACTCGTGGTGCAGAAGGGGGTGACTGTTAACGCGACTGGTTATGGGTTCGATCGCCATTCGATGAAATGACATATTTATTTAAATTTATATTTTCATTTCTTCGCCCTGGTGTCGAAGTAAAGCGCAGCGTTGAGTTTCGCCACTCAACACGCAAACAAAATGGAGAACGGAGTGTCTTAACGTTGTGTGCGGGATACAGCATGAAACTAATATAACTAAATTTATTGTGTATTAAATCAGACATAAGGTACATTTAGGTATAACACTAGGTTCCCTTTGCCTACCCTACTGTGTGCAGGATACAGCGTGAAGCTGATTGATTTGAGTTTTTGTTCATTTTTGTACTACACTAAGATATGATTCATTTTTACTTCACGTATGCTGATAGATTAGTACTTTTACATAATACAAATAAAGGATCTTTTTTCCATACTATTATTTTATCTATTTGTACTAAATGTAATTAATAACTTCTGGCCAAATTTAACGATTCTATAACAAAGTAATGTGCCCGATAGATTTTGATAATATTATTTAAAACATATATTCATAATCGGAATACAGAAGACAATAACTTGCGCTGACTTAGAAGTTTAATTTTTTTCGGCTTTAGATTATACGCCCGGAATATTTTATATTAACTTTAGCTTGGTACTTCCACAGGTAACTCACGTAAAAAATTATTTAAACAACAGACATATATACACAGGCAACACAAGTTAACAATTCGGTTCTTATTACGAAACCATAAAAAAAAAACTAATTAAGCTTACGCTATAGATGTATTTATCTTTTATATAAAAATAATACTGTTATTTTAATGTACATCCTGTTCATAGTAGAGTGATTTATTTGGCTTCGGCTTAACTGATATCTCTTTGATGCGTTGAAATGGATTGAAATGTTAACAAAATATGATAATGGCCGTACAAAATATGTATTATTAAATATAAGAATTATATTGAAGAAAGAAAATGATTATGATACAAAAATTCAACAAACCTGTGAAATTAAATTCTTACTGACTATTAACAGTAAAAATTCATTTAAGAATACTTTATATGGACCCATCCAAAAACGTTTTAAGCCAGTTTAAAATCTTTGACACTAATTATTTTATACATCTATATCATATTATTTTATCTGTTCCATCACTGTTAAAAATACTTTCTGGCGTGGGTAAGTAATACTTTGTTAGGCCGATCAAAGGGCGACGAACTTAAGGCTGTTAGATTCAAGGTCATTCTGACAATGCAAAAAATCGTTTTAATATTTCCTAGATACTGGTAGGTCTTGACCTACCAGTATCTGCCACGCACTGGCGGTAATATCGTTGGGGGCAAGTTTCGACCCGCCATCAAGTCAGTAGAGGGATAATGATTTTACGCGCCGCAGCGAACGTGTTAATTTGCGTGGAAGCTATTATTTCAATCATTGATTTCTACTTAAAACGGATTTATTTATATATAATAATAGATATTTATAATGTGTTTTTAATCAGACATCTATCTGTATAGTTATAGTGTGAGTAAAAATTGATTTGAGTTTTTACCCATACTGATACATCATGCACTATACTCGTAAGACTAATACTAAAATATTAAACGTGTTACTTAAAGCGTGTGAACATCAAATGTTTTTTCGAAGAAAATTTCAATATTTTGGCTCGTATAGATCGCTCGTAAGCATGACAATCTAGAAAACATTTTTTTTATAATATTTTTTTTCTTTATTTGATAAAGTATTTGCAATATATCGGCCTTTTCTTGATTTTGAGAAATTGAGAGTGCTGATCACTGATTCCTGTTCTATAAAGAACAGGAACAATATAATGTTTATGATTTATATATATATATATATATATATATATATATATATATATATATTTAATACAAATGAACCTATATTTATTTATGGGTAATGCTTACTTAATACATCGGATATGTGAATTTATAATTTTATTATGGAACGGAATATTTGCTTTCACAAAGAACAGGTGTACATTTGTTAAATTCGATAACTTTTGTGTAACGGTATCGCAAATGATGATATATTTTTTACACGCTCAGTTAGCACAATAATTACCTAGTTTACAGTATATATAATACTGTTACAATTAAAAAATATGAAGGAGTAAGTGAGCCATATTTTTATGAAAAAGTATCAAAACATCGACACAAGTGTATCAAGATACCATTCTTGAGAAGGTAATTAAGTCTCTCGAAAGAATGATTCTTTCAGTAAAACTTGGCGTCGGATCATAAAGCTGGATGCATTCAATCTTGGTCAGACATGGACGTCCCGGATTTATCAGAGCTGAAGACTGGCCGTCATCTAGTTCTGATCTTAATCCACTGGATTGTGATTTATGATCAGTTTTAAAGAATAAAACTTGCTCAAGCGCCATGATAATTTTGAAGTCCCTAACAATCCATACGATTGGCAGTGAAGAATTTTCCCATAGAAAGAGTGCTTGTTATAGACAACTGGTCTCAACGTTTAAATGACTATATTGCAGGCAATGGAGACCACTTCGAATAAGCCTTATATATTTTTAATGGTTTTATATTCTTGTATTAAACTAACATACTGTAATAGTATTAAATGGTATATAACAACATATATTTTTTTTTGAACAATATTTATGACAAGACTGAGCTTAAGCAAATCACATTTAGGAATACAATTAAATACAGTAATTAGTATTTTTTAGTACTGATTTAAAATAATTATAAATAAATTAATCGGTCGAAATAAAGACTTAGTTTTTGAATATTTTTTTCTTTGTGTATCATATCTAATGTAATTAGAATGATTCAATGATGATATGGTATGATACCTTTTTATGTAGTCACGTGTTAATTTGTTTCAACGCATATGAAATTTTAAATTACTATGAATCTTTTCGATCATAAATTTTTATTGTCATTGCAACATTTTCTTTTAATATTAGGTCCTTACATATGAAATTGGCGTTTGGTACTAGAAAATAATCGATTTTTTCCTCCCAAATCAAATGCCAAATAAAAACCATAATTTAAATATATATAAAAATATTTTGCTTACTTAATAGATAATGACGTTCTGAAATTAAAATACCTAAGTTTTAACACAGAACAGAAATCGTTATTTAAAATTTCTCTTATCTCTCTTATGTTTACATTAAATTTTTCGGACGAAGGACTTTTACTAAAACAATTTATTTGTTCAGGCATAATTCTTGGTCTTCTGCTTTTTAAGATCGTTGCGTAAAAAGGGAAGGGCTCTACAGGCGCATTAGGCCAGTGTCTACATGGACGACAGCATCTACTACAAAACGCTTTAGATATTGGTCCATTCTACACTGGCGAGAATATTTATATTAAAATTGTTCTCATTTGCCCGCTGTTTGAAGACAAATTGCAGCGTTGAATTTCACTCAACACGCAATGTTTTGAATTTGGTTGAAAAGTGAAATCTTATTAACTATCAGAGTTAAAACAAGCAAGCCATTAGTGTCTCTATGAAATTGGTAAAGTAAGCAGAAAACACTTAAAAATTAAAACACAAACAAAACTAAAACAGAATATTTTCTAAATAGCTACAAGCCAAAAACAATCACAGATGAATAGGAAATTAAAGATTTATTAAGAAATTATGCTTTATTCGTATTTGAAACATATCTAATATGAACAGAATTGCAACTTCCGTGCCTCAAATACTTTAAAATCCAGAGTGTAGACAATACCTACATAATAAAATCAAACGCAAAAGGCATGAAATATTTCTCGGGCAGAATTAATTCCCGTCTAGTTCCTCGAATTCAACAGGTCGCTAGTACGCAAGACCGGGGAGATGCACGTGTATGCAGTTTACGCGCCAATATTGCCAGAGCTCCGTCCGGGACCGGTACAGGAAACTCGGGTCTTGTTCGTAACTTGTCTATATTCGTTTTTAGTGTTTAATTGTAATAAAATGTGTTGTTAATACTTATTATATATTAAATTATAGATTAATAATTATAGATATTAGTGTTTTATGACATGTGATTGTGATTTTTACTGAATTACATAGATTTAGTGGTGACAATTGTGAGTTGGATTGTGGAAAAAATTTTGAACCAAAAAAGCAGTAATTAAAAGTAAGTGGTTTTTTTAAGTAATTGTTTAAATGTGTTTGCACATTTATTAAGTGGCTCAATTTTTAATAGGTATTGATTTCGAATAGCGACGGCAAACGGCATATTTTGCATTTATATTTTTAAAAAAACCGGACAAGCGCGAGTCGGGTTTGCCTACCGAGGATTCCATATAAAAATTGGAGGTCTTGAGCTTTTTCTGAAATTTAGGCTTCGATTACCCAGAGTCCCTTCATCTGATACCTTACTTGAACTAGCAGCTTAAATACCAAATTTTGCCCCCCTTTTAAAGCTATTATTTTTTAGCATTTAACTATATAATTAAGGGATGACATAGACCTGTCAGTCCTGTGATCTTGGGTTATAGGTAATAAGTTGTCATCAAGCTACGTTAAAATTCTTACGATTTATTTATTAAAAAATATATATAATTAGTTATTAGAAAAAAAATAACAAATTTACACTACGTTTGTTGACTTGACAAACTAAATTTGTTTTGGGAAATTATTTTCTGAAGAAATCTCTTTTGAGCACCTAAAATGTTTTAAAAATAGTGTTGGTGTTGGTTGTAGAACTGAAAATAATTTTAGCGACACAATCATTTTTTGTCTAATCCTTACAGCAAGGGAGCTATCGGGGCCCCTGACATTTAAACTGAACGTGGCTATCCAAAAACCAAATTTGTAACGCACATGATGGTTTTCTTTATTTAGATATATGTTCCACTACTTCCATTTTATAATTTTGGTGGTATCAATTAAAGGGATAGTAAATATATATATATATATATATAATTAGCCATGTTCACTTTAAATTTCGTTTCATGGATACCGAGAATATAAACTTTAAGGTAAAGTGTTGCAATAACTCCCTAATTGTAAGTATTCAATACAAAATAAAATATAAAATATACATTAAAAAAAAAACGAAAAACACGCTTTTATGAAAAAAATACTGAAAAATGAAAAATATTTTTTTACCCTATATTTAAATTGTTTAAAGTATTACAAAAATCCTACTAAAATATATAGGTATATTTTTTTTGTAGGATTTTTTTAAAAATATTTTATTTTAAATTTTAAGTTGTAATTCTTGTTGACCTACAATTCGGAAATTGGTACATAGCCCTCGGTGAGCGGACCATACTCACGCTTGACCCGTTTTTTTTTTAATCCGACATATTAAAGTCGGCCAAAATTATGTTCCGTTACCAACATATATACAACCGAAGCTAATAAAAGCGTGTTATAATTTTTGACAAAAAAAAAACGATTTCAACCAGTGCCAAGTGTAGCTTTGTAATTTGATATTGTAGGCTGTTATAGGATCGCAAGCCGGGATCCCGGAGCTTAAAAATATCGTGATACCGGATCAAATATAGTTCGGTTTTAATTTTTACAATATCCGGAATTTTCAATAGTTTCGAGATTTTTTCAGACCTTTCAAGTTATTAAAATCAGCTTCACGCTGTATCTCAAAACGGCAGGGTAGGCAGATGGAACTTAGTGTTAAGACACTACGTTCCACGTTAAGGTATGAAATCGCGGGAAACGAGTTTAAAAGAACTTCCAAGATTTTACATTGTTTATATTTAAAAAATTACAGACTGTGCGACCTGATACAGTTGTTAGTTACCTTAACACCTCTTTCTCATCTTTCGACGTTGGAGAGGTATCACTTCAGGGACAGACATAGCAAGGTACTTCCATCTGACGTAGTTTCTACGTCGACTCGCAACGATACCATTTCAGGCTACACTCTTGGAGCTTATCCGCTACGTCGCGGACGCGGAAGCATGTTTTTGACCTCGAATGAGTGTGTTGCCTTGTTGCATATGCGGTCAGATCACGTTACGCCGCACATCCATCTCAGCATCTTCATTTCCGTGATGAGCTCCTGAGTGTGCCGAGATAGTGCTAGCCAGGATTCGCTACCATATAAAAGAATTGGTTAGATGATGCTCTTGTAATGTCCTGCCATTAGGCCCAAGTAGCGCTTATCCGGGCTTGGACGTCATAATCTCCATCTTTCCTTTACAGAGTCAAGGTTGGAGCGTACCCTGGGAATCTCTGACATAAACATATTGTGCTATATCTTCCGTCACTTTACCCCGGGAGAGCTTTTGCCTCTCCATAGTTTTAAGTTATGATATAGTGGTTATAAACTCTCACTGCGGGCTCTCGTTACAGCTCTTGGATTACTGCCATTCCTTTAATTTGCATTAAAATACAGAATGCCTTTTCACGAATCACCTCTTGCACCTTGTCATTCCACCAAGATGTCTCCCTGTCCATGACGTGTCCTCCTTTAGAAACGCCAAAAACTCGCCTACCTGCCGCAATGATTACTGAGTGAGCTTGATCCCAAATATGAACAGTCTCAAAACATCCTAAGCAGTCTCAGTGTTAGTCGAAACATTTTAACTTTTTACCTTTGTACAAAAGATATTCTAACTTCATCGGTCTATTCAGCAACCACCACTTGATCTGAGGCCCACGTTTCTCGGCTACTTTATTCTTGTGAGTGATGTTAAAGTCCATGTTAAGAAGATAATGTTGAGCTTTTACCTGTTATGACCTTACAGTAAGTTACCCGATTTATGGCACCGTCTGGTTAACCAGTAATGAATTTGATTTAAGCGAGACCTACGCTTATACGTGATAAAATGCTGAGGATTTTCTTGAAAGAACGTAGATCAGACGCAATGTTTTTAAAATATTTTCTCCCTCTGTGTTGCGAAGACCGTGTCCAAAACCCAGTTTCTTGTCAAATCCCGAAAATATCGAAAAATCCGGGATACCGGGATTTCTGAAGTCGATTTTTGATACTGACTTAAAAAAAATCCATTGAATAGTCCGATATTGCGATCCCTAGTTGTGGCATTAGCTTGACACCAACTTCAAAATTAATAAATACTTCTTTATCAAAAAATTAAATGTTACTGATTAAAAAACCTAATTTCTTTATGTGAAGTAAATTTATTTTTTAGTTTAAAGTTTATTGTTGAAGTCGGTTTTTTTGTTAAAAAATATTTTTCGTTTTTAGGTGATGGATAGACTTTATAAGGATGCTTCTCGAACTTTCTCTCTCTCTCTCGGCAGTTGTTGTCCTCTTTAAAGATCAATCTTAATAAGGTATTATGTTTGTACTTATAAACTGAATATTTTGTCATATTGAACAGTGTGAAGTGAGCCTAACAAAATTTAAATGATGTAAAACTTTTCCTCGACTGTCTATGGTCGCCATCATAAGGCCTTTAATGGCACTTATAAACCATATGGCTGTAAAGTTCTCATCAATATAAATGAATTAACCTAAAACTCAAGGTCCAAATCTCAAGGCTACTGTAAAAAGTTAAAGCTATTGTAAAAAACTTAGGTGCCCTTCGTCTTCATTATCAGATTCCTAATGATACTCACAACCCATCTAAGTGAAAAGTTCCTGTTGTTAACTTCTCAAGACAATCATCATCATGATCGACTATGACAATTACTTGAAAATAACGACGTTAAGATAGGCGACTGAAATATCTGGATAGTCCAAAAGATCCTAAGATTTGAAGAGTTCTGTTACTTTTGCATGGATCCCATGAACAGAACCTAAACAAATTCTTATCAAACTGCCCTTGAAGTACATCCTTTCCGATATACAAATGTGTTGGTGTGATATTGAGATATTAGTCCATTTGTCGCGCGTTTTCATTAAGTATGTACTTAATGAAAATTTAAGACAGACAGACCGACACGTCGTTCTCAAGCGGCTCACCTGTTTTACAATAAATAAAGTGAATGTTAAAAAGGATAGACATTAACTAGATAAGAATATCAATGAATACTCCAGTCAAGACTCAAGCCCCATAAATAAATGGTTAATTTCATAAGGCTCGTGAAAATTAAAACTAGAATATTAAACCAACTAAAATGTGATTCTGCCTTGTCTGACATAGGGCAAACAAAAAGGGTGCGTAGGTGATGTTTTAATATCTCCAATATTAAGACTGTCGTGAATTGAAATAAATAGTATGTTAAATAAGCAGTTATTTCAGGTAGACAGTCTATTCTGACTCACACACCTGAAACTAATCTGTTCATTTAACACTAAATTTCGGTACAGCAAATAAGATATATAGAGACTTATACAATGGCGAAAAATTAAAAATATTTTGTTCGAGGAAGCACTGTTTCAAGTACTTACTTCTATAATAAATAAAAACAAAAAAAATCGACTGCATAAAACTAAAAAGAAAAAAAAGCCCAATAGTTTATTAGAATTAAAAGTCGGGAACCATTAAAATTTTACGGGGCTTCTTGTGAAGATTTAATTGATTGAAGAATTATAGGTCACAACTGGTATCCTTATTGAACTATTGGCCTGGTTTTTTCTTTTTTGTTTTATGCAGTCGGGTTTTTTTGTTTTAAATATATATTTTTTTTATTAGTATTAAGGTAATGATAATTACCTTTATTATTATTGAGGTAATAATAATAAAACGTATATCATATACGATTTTTGAAGTTCTTGTATTGAGCCCTTTAAATTGTTACACATGTTGCAGTATTCTAAATTTTTTTTTTCCTTTAAGTACAAAGGCGTAGCACCGCCTCCGTGAAAAATTTTTAAACGTCACTTAATTAAAGCACTTTGCCTGCTAAGACCAATTAAACGATACCTCAATTATGTGAATATTACACATACATACATATATAGGCGCGAAAAACATAACCCAGTCGGGTAAAGCGGGTTGGCAGTAAAAACTAATATACATCCTTCAAAGAGACTCATATTTTAATTATTACAGCGAGCGACGGTTGGTGAGCAAAACGCGAAAGCAGCGTAGCCTGCTAGTACGCAATAAATCTAGCTTACGATATTTTCATTAATTATGTATATTAAATGGAAAAATTAAAAGTATTATTATTCTTATATTCTGTATAAATGTTATATTTCAATAATTTTAAATATAAAAGTAATTTAAAATAATTTAATTGTCTTCAATCACCGGTCAACCAAAAACAAGCAACGTAGTATTCTCTTTTACAAGGTTCTGAGACAAGCAAGTGATTTAAAGTGATCACAATGTGTCATTTATGTGTTATAGAATAAAGAAACGAAATTGTAACTATACAGGATGATCAACCGTAATGTATGAAGTCGTCTAATCACGGTTATGTCTAAAATATGGAATTTTTCTTTGGCTTCACGCTGTACCCCGCAAATAGCAAGGTAGGAAGAGAGAACACGGGAGCCTAGTGTTAAGGCACTCCGTTCCCATTAAGACACTTCCGTTCTCCACTTTCCGTTGGTGGCGGCGTTGTGCTCCGCCGAATTCCGGAGTGATGGGACTCAACGCCGCGCTTTGTGTCTTTACCAGACAGAAGTACATACTATCGCGTGTACAGTCACACACTTGTGCCCCTACGCTACGTCTTACCTCAAAGACTTCTGGTTGTTACGTAATTTTCCTGATGAATTGGTGAGTTCTCATACCTGCAGGTTTTAGGTAAATGATAAGATTTCGAAAAAACCGGATTCTTAAGATGGATAGAACAATTTTAAAGCTTCTGAAAGTTCATATTAATTACCTTCCAAGAGCATTATCATTGCACTTGGATAAAGATATCATAGCACTTGGATAAAGATATCATAGCACAGGCCATGAATTGAATCCTGTGCTATGATAGCTTTAAAATATCAAAATATTTATACTGAACTCTGAGCTACTACTGAAAGCTGAGCCTCGACAGCAGAGCGAAGAAATGGAAATATAAATTTAAATAAATATTTTATCCCCTCGAGTGGGGATCGAATCCACAACCAGTCGGTTTTACAGTCACACTTCGTGCCGCTGTGCCACGACTGGCCTCGACAAAAAATCTAATCGATTGCCTTCATAATTTTAGTGATATCGATGCACCTCCCCCTCCACCCCCGCAGAGTCACGCCGCTACGGTGCGCGAGGCTCCACACTCCGTATTTTATATTATTACATGATTCATATTTTTAAATTCGTTATATATTTTGAATGGAATGTCCGATTTTCTTAATTTAAAAAGTGTGTTGTGATACGTATCATTTAACGGGATAGAGATTTATACAGAGGTATGAATAATATGGTTTGATTATTGTCGGTACTTTTGTCAAATTATAAAAGATAAAAAAGTAGTTATATTGGCATAACTACAGTAGTTGGACATATTTATAGATATTGATGCGTTCTATAATACTGTAGAATATTGTTTTGTTCTATCATCAATAGTTTCCGCAGCGCACGCGATGATAGAATTTTTAAGATCAATTTCTTTCCACTTTGGTTTACATTATTGTATTTTTATTAAGGATCCCTATTTTGTATGAAAGTGTAATATAGCCTGTATTGATCAGTGAAGATGCAGCTTTCTAATAGTGAAAGAATTTTTTTAATCGGTCCGGTAGTTTTTGTGTGAAAACAATACAAAAATACAAATCGTTCCTCTTTATAATATTAGTATAGATTAGTATAGAAGTATAGATGTAATATCGTGTCACGTAGATACATATGTATGTGTATGAATGACCGCAAACATACCTAGTTGTTTTAGTCCTACATCATATTGCGACGTATACAAACAAGAAAATTCATAATATAGTTGTAAGTTGTTATATCAGGGAGCTTTGCATATGTATGAACCAAAGTTTCTTTCACAGTAATCTTCTACTTCGCTGTGACAAAATACGTGTAAAAAATGGAATTAAACCTTGTAGGGTAACAAGGCTCTATTTTTAGGGTTCCGTATCATAAACTTGATACTTGACTTGATTAAAAAGAAATTTTTCGTCTGCCCGTTGGCCGAAATTAATATCAAATACTCAGATCGATTGGAGCTCAGAAAAAAAACAAGCTTCTAAATCAACGCAATCAAAAGATACTAGGCCTGCATTTATTCATAGTTTTTGTTGCATTTTATATGGAATTCGCCGCCTAATCAAAGCTTTTAGGGCACTTCTCGTAGACATATGGTTATGAAATCTGATACGAAGTGAGAACTTACAATATAAATAAGGAAAAAATACGAAAGTAAGAAATTATAGCTAAAGGAAAAAGGTTCATAAAAATAATTACTCACAACCTACGGCCTTATTTGAGGCCAGTCGTGGCGCAGGGGCACAAAGTGTGACTGTAAAATCGATTGGTTGTGGGTTCGATTCCCACTCGAGAAAATTAAATATTTATTTACATTTATATTTTCATATCTGCGCTCTGGTATCGAGGCAAAGCGCGGCGTTAAGTTCCGCCACTCAACACGCTATGCTTCTAGAACTCGTAGGAAATTGGGGAACGGAGTGTCTTAACACTAGGTTCCCTCTGCCTACCCCGCTGTGGGCGGGATACAGCGTGAAGCTGATTTATTTTTTTAATTCAAAACTTATATTTGTCAAAAGCAGTTGCAAAACAAATGTAAGTTATTTTAAATAGATCATATTATAAAATAGTAATGTCAGTTAAATCGATTCTAACATAATCGCATCTCGCCCGAACGAAAAGAGAGACAGCAATAGATCGAATTTGTATGCAATTACAATGTACATTATTTTCATATCCATTCATAGAACAAAAACGTCATTAAAATATGATTGATTACACACTCCATGAAAAGAAAAAATGATGCTATAAATTAAATTAGTAAATAGTTAAATTCTATGGAATTAAAAATAGTACTAAAAAAGAGAAAGTAAACTGATAATAAATAATATTGAATATTCTATAATAGTAAAAATTAAAAAAAGTGAACCTAGTTATAAGTAAATATTATTATTATTAAATAGTTAAGCGGACTTTTTTATATTATTAAGTTAAAATATAGTTTTAAAAAAAATTTAAAAATCAAATAGAATTTTTTTTAAAATAAATCTTCAATTTATAAACTTTTGAATTAATTATATATCTTTATCAGCTTCACGCTGTATCCCGCACACAGCAGGGTAGGCAGAGGGAACCTAGTGTTAAGACACTCCGTTCCCCACTTTCTGCCGAATTCTGAAGGCATTGCGTGTTGAGTGGCAGAACTCAACGCCGCGCTTTGCCGCGACACCAGAGCGAAGAAATGGAAATATAAATTTAAGTAAATATTTCATCTCCTCGAGTGGGGATCGAACCCACCACCAGTCGGCCTTACAGTCACACTTCGTGCCACGGCGCCACGACTAACCTCTATATCTTTAAAGTTTAAATATATCATTGCTCACATGTTTACAGGTTTTGAAAAAAAAAGTTAATATTTTTCAAATGTTAAAATTCTAGGAATATAGGCAATTAATACGTTTCATATTAGTATGATAGGTAATATAACCTTAAGCATTTTCGTAATCATAATACTTTTTACCGTTATGATTACATTTAACGTTTTCTGTAATCATAAGTATAAAACTAAGCGTAAGCAAATGCTTTGTAACTAGTTACAAAAAAAAGCAGTTTTGAAAACTAGTTACTCGCGTACCCGAAAGTAGTCGCAACCGATTATGCCTACGAGACGTTACGACCCACGTCTACAACAAAACTTAGCCGCGAAATTATGTTTTGTTTCTTTATACATACATAAATAATTAAAAACATAGTTCATAGTATAATATGGTACTGCCATTAATTAAAATATTTCTCGAATATATTTTCAAATAAAATTTTTGTAATTATTTACATTTGTTTAATAATTTTGATACAAAATCGTATAAAAATTAAATAGAAACGAGTCTTATAATGTTTTACGGGAAACTACGAAAATTCTATACGACATAAATTATTAATTAGAAACTATTTTAATATCAAATCATGCGTAAAAGGGTATTCTACATTTATTAGGAACTATTGTGTTTTATTAAGCAATCATTTCTGCACGATATATTAACACTGGCACACATAGGATCACAAGAGGGGCTGACTTTCGAACGACGTAGCTGAATGCCACCCTCCGCCATATTGTAATAGGTCGGGGGCAAAGGTATTTTCGTATTTTGAATGTATAATTAGTAATCAAACCTCTTTGGCTGTACTGGATGTAACTGGCTGGTTTTATTGTCATTAAATGTGACATTCTGAAGACGCAATAAATAAAAAAAAAATCGTTCCCGCCATTTTTCAATTGTTTTTCAAGCAAGCAACATGAACGTACGAGTATGTGACGAAGAAATTCGCTACATTTTAAAGTTTTATTACAATAAAGGTAAAAACGACGAACGCCGCGAATTTGTGCGGTTTACGGACCTAATGCAGTATCAATAAGAGTATCGCAAATGTGGTTCAAGCGTTTCGAATCGGGAAATTTTAGTGTGAAAGATGAGGTTCGGTCTGGATGGACAGACAGACTGGACTGGACTAGCCAGATAAAATAAGTGCCATCTTTGAGAAAGTGGAGCAAGATCGACATATTAGTAGCTACGACATTGCTGAAGAACTGGATGTCGATCATAAAGCAGTTTTACGACATTAACGAAAGTCTGGGTATAAAAAACATGAAAAAACTTGACATTTGGGTACCACATGACCTCACTGAGAGAAACCTAATTCGTTTCCATTAGCGATTCTTTGTTGAAACGTAACGATCCATTTCTTAAACAGTTGATTACGGGTGATGAAAAATGGGTGACTTACGATAATAATGTCAAATAAAATAAAAGAATCGTCCAGTATGAGCTTTTGCCACCGGGTAAAACTATCGATTGTGGCCTCTACGGCCAGCAACTGATGAGGTTAAAAAAAGCTATTGAGAAAAACCATCATGACAACGCCAGACCGCACTCATCTATAGAAACGCAGCAAAAAATGAGACAGCTTGGCTGGGATGTGTTGATGCATCCTACGTATAGCCCTGACCTTGCTCCATCAGATTTCCACTTCTTTCTGTCATTGCAGAACTCTTTAGAAAGGATAAATGTAACCTAAAAAAAACTCTATGACCACTACCTGTCTGATTTTTGCAATCAAAGATCTCAAATTTTTTACAGGAATGGGATCACTACCCTTAAGATGGCAACAAGTCATCCATCAAAACGGCACATACATATTATAAATAAATAAAATATGATACCTAAAAAAATATTTTCCTTTGTATGAATAATACGAAAATACTTTTGCCCCGACCTTTTTTTTAAATAAAAAAAAATTAAATTAGCTTCACGCTGTACCCCGCACACAGCAGGATTGGCAGAGAGAACCTAGTGTAAAGACACTCCGTTCCCCACTTTCTGCCGAATGTTGGAGGCATTGCGTGTTGAGTGGCAAAACTAAACGCCGCGCTTTGCCTCGACACCAGAGCGAAGAAATGGAAATATAAATTTAAATAAATATTTCATCTTCTCGAGTGGGGATCGAACTCACAACAGTCACACTTTGTGTGACTGCACCACGACAGGCTTTTTTTATTTTAAAATTATAAAATTTCGGTGACTATTGACAACTTGAGTTGTTTAATATTTTTATTTATAAAATTGTTTTGAAAGATAAATTATTGTTTGTAATAATTACATCTTTATTTATAGCTATAAGGAAAAAAAAGACTAAAAAATTACTGACTTTGACTTCTAAACGAAACTGTTTAAGTAATGAATAGTGTCAGTAGAGTCCAAATGAATATTTTATTTTTACTTTTATTAATTATTACTATAAACGTTTTTTAAAGAAACAGAATTGGTGTTTGATTTAATCAAATAGTACATAATTGATATATCTAACTATTAACCTGTTTTACCCTTACCGGAAATAATAATGAACATTTTTATATCTTCAAGAAATTGACAGTACTAGTCTTAGTAGGTAGTGATGTTCGGCCTGTGGCTTTGTTCTTCGTCATTTTTTTACAATGTTAATTTTATTATTCATTTTGTTTAAAAAAATCTCTTTTTCATATACTTTTTTTAAAAAATATGTTACGCTTTTATGTCGTAAAACTGTGGTTTCATTTAAAGTGGTAATGACGAAAACACTCTGTATACGAGTGTATATTCATTTGTATAAATTCTAATAATATTTTCATGAAAAAAGTAACATTTGACTATTTCATATAGAATACGACAAGTCACGACCATTTTAGGATTCCATACATGAAAACGGAGTCCTTATGGAATCATTTTGTTGTTCGTCTATAAATCGCGTGAATGTATTAATCTGAAATTATAATCAAATATTTTGGTCCACAGTTTCTTATAGCACATGTAAAATCCAGTTTTTAAGTCAACGCAATCAAAAGATATTAGCTTTTATGAATTGTTATTACAACATATTGTATGAAATTCATTTCAAATTAATTGGTGATTAAAACCTTGCAGTACAAATAAAGTAAAAAATCCAAAAAAAATAACATTTATAAATACATATTTCATAGCAAATGGATGCATACAATGAGTATGCATTTATTTTGTATGCGCAATGCGAATTCAAGTTTGTCAACTTTCTTATGAAAGTTATATTTCCTATTGGCATACGATCCTGAAATTGGTATGGAAAATAACATTTTATAAGATTACATACAAAACTAACATTCCATAACATTTACATTGACATACGTCTTGAACTTGGAATGACTCATTTCTGTTCCGGAACAGTTAAGTTCATGTAACCGACTGACTACCAGTCAAATTCTGCAATTTTATTTTTTTACGGTTACGGTTCAGGGATTAAAAAAGTAAAATAAAAGTAACATTTTAAGTATTATAACATATAGGTACTCGTAACTTGTAAAGATCAAAATAACGTAAAATTTTAAAAAAGTAACAATTTGGCAGTACTGTATACGCGCCAACGTGTAAACACCTCGCAAGCGCTTGTCACGAACTCTTTGATCTGTGTTCAAAAACCGGCGACACGCTCTCGCAAGCTGTCACAAACCACACCAAACAGCCCTTTCAGACGTTTGTGTTGGTGGACGCTTGTCGAGGCTTACCAAGCGTGTGCACAGCCTATATAATAAATATTGTTGTAGATACATATGCATTAGTAAAAATAAGCGCAAAAGCTCAACGTATCATATAAGGTATATCGATAAAAATATAAAATTCTAATACATTTATTGTAGTAATATAAAAAACAACTTACCCCTGGAAAATACACACTTTGTTACTACTTAAAGTTTCGAACTTTATCAAATATTAAAATACAACGTCCGACTATCAATCGAGAACATTGAATTGTACAATAAAAAAAGCTTATGAGTTATGTGATATACGAAAGCAATCAATAATATCAAAGGTCCCGCTTCCGATTGTCATTTGGTCAGGATGCAACCCTTCATAAACAGTGACATGTCAAACAACTTAAGCTAGGTATTGGCAAATTGGTTTTTAAATAAATATTGGGATTTCCAGATTTTTATAAGGTTGTGGGTTCAATCCCCACGATCTTAAAACAAAAGTTGTTGAGTATGATAAGTATTTTCCATTGACATACATATAAAAATTTAAGATGTCAAACATCTAATCATAATCTAATGAATAGCCAAAACAGTCCAGCTAAACTATTAGAAATAATGATGAAATGCCGCTTTAATAAAAGATGTTCAACGTGTCAGGCATTTTTCGTTGATCTGCAAAAATAAAAGATCTGGAATATGTGACAAAGAACTATAATAGCCCAGTCAATTATAAAAATTAATAAAATTTCGCCTTTGTAAAATATATTTTGGTTTGGTATGGGCTAAATAAAATTTAAGTATCTGTCTGTGATTTCAACGTGTGACCATGTTTTTTTCAGGTGCATATTGTTATTTACACGATACTAAAATATAAACAATAATTTTAAAAAAAACTTTTTTTCTGATGGTCCGAGCTAGATTCCGGCTAAATCAATTTTTATAAGAGTTTCATTGCAATAAAGAGAGGGTTGTAGATCAGCATATAGGCTATTTTTATCCCGAAAATTCCATGGGATCGGGTTTTATACGGGACAAACAGCGTTTGTCGTACTCACCTACCTATCGCCTACCAGAAAAATGTTTAATTATTTATCTATTATTATTCTAGCAAATTCAAAGAAAATCCCAAAAAAAATATTACAATTTATAAAATTCATAACAGTAAAAAATGTCATTGGGGACCTTTATTAATCTAGTAGAATCCAAAACAAAGTTTTTTTTTACTTTTGTCCTTTTGTCCGTGCGTATGTTATCGCTAATCTCAGAACCAACTTAAGGGATTTAATTGCGGTTGTAATGTAAGGTGCTGTTTAATTACAATCAGTTCATTAATAAAAATATATATATCGATTTAAAGTACTTAGTTCGACTAATTTGCTAATTGTTGTAACAGTTATTTTATACAACTGATTTATTGATTTGGCTGAATCTTTAGCATTTATTTTGTATGGTGCTAAAAACATTTAGATTTTAAAACTTAGGATCGGGATTGAAGTTTACGCGGGAAAAACTGCGCTTGCTGTGCAAAAGTAAAAAGTTGAATTCTCGCAGTGACACAAGCGTGTCACGTTAAACACGACAGTTGTGGGTTCATTTCCCACTCGGGGAAATGATTTGTAATTTATCAACATTTTGAGGCCAGTCGTGGCGCAGGGACACTAAGTGTAGACTGATGGGTAGACTGGTGGGTTCGATCCTCACTCGAGGAAATAACAACAAGAACACAAAGTGCGGGGCCGCTAGTCTTGATTTTTTTTGGTCACAAACGTCTATTTTCTAAGGTAGCTCTTTGTTGACCATATTTATAAATATTTACAAGAATTTAAATATATTTTTTTAATATTTTTATAAAAGTACACCTGCATATTCTTTTTAACAAGTTCAGTTTATTGTAATTTTATTGAAGAAAACGTCTATAAGTCGTAGGAAGGACGATGATAACTGCTTTTGTTTTCTGATAACAATAATAATGTTAAAATATTTATAAAAAGAAAGTATCGGATCCTATACAACTTAAGAGTTATAACATATCATCGTCATCATCATTTATTATTTATGCATTAAAGTTTTTATTTTATTGTTAACATAAATGGAAATTAAAACGAGATATAGGAAGTATTAGTACAAGTAAAGCTTATAAATTTAATAATAGGTGCTACAATTGATGTATATGGAATAAGCCAATTCATAACTAATTATCACAATTTACAAACTAGAATATCAAGTGACTATCTTACTAAGGAGAACAAAGGGGAGGCGAGAGAATATGAGCGAGAGATTAACCTCTCATACATATACACATTACGTTTACAGGCGTGTTTACAAATACGTACTATCCAATTAGAAGCTTTAGTTCCAAATAACTTGACGCGCTATTATAATTATCGTATACTCCACATGCTACGTTAGTATGTAACATATTTTTCTAACATTGCTTTGGAAATAATGCTTCACTTTGATAGTTAAGAATTGCAATTTACGATCACCTGATCGATACCTGTTTAAACTGATATTTTTTATACACATTGATTTTGGATATGCATTCCTTCGACTAAGGGTCGTCAATCGAAATTCATTCTAGCGGAGTATCCAAATACCAGACTAGCTTTTTTTTATATCTGTAGTATAAAAATATCGCAAATGGAGTATCCTCTCCGTATCCTCCATACGGAAAATGAAATAAAAACAGTCTCACTTCAATGTGGATCGATAGCGGCTCACGAAGCCGAATTTTTTCATTATAACTTTAAAGCTTTTAATTTCGCCGTAGTAAAACATGGTTATTTTTCACATTTAACGATAAAATGTATTTGGAAAGTAAATTGTTAATTCGATTTGTTATTGTGTTAAGATGACGTGGTTACGTGACATTACATTACATTCATTTATAATAAATAGATTGACATTCTCGACGATATATTTAAAAAAATATATGGAATAACCATGTTAAGGAGTACCAAACATATTTTATAACTTAAAGTTCTTTTTATACTCAAAAACAAAAAAAATATGCAATTTTATTAATACGTTACACCTACAAAAACAAGAAAAATGCAATATAATTCCGTATTTTTTTCTTTTCATTGTTTTGTATTTTATTATTTCGATATATTTTCTATCATGGCTTGATTTTTATAGTACTAATACATATTAATATACAAGAGACCTAAGATGCGGGAACAAAGCCTCCAAGATATCCTCCATTAGTATAGAGTAACCTCTAAACAATATATATATATATATATTATTGTAAGGAATCAAAAGAAGACTTACTTCGATTTTTTTAGGGAAAATAATCGGCCATGTAAGTGAAATAACGAATAAGAAATTGATAATGGAATGCAGAAACCCTGGGAAAAATTCTGAGGTATGAAAGATTTTTCTAAAAGTGGCATACCTAAACTCAAACAAAATCCGCGATCTCTAACCTATTACCACGCTTGACATGCGGATTCCAAACATGGAAACATTCCAAACTGCAAAAGCTACTAGTAAGCAAAAAATCATCACCTACTCAAAATGTTTAGAGAATAATATATTAGATAAATTTGTCACGCAAAAATCAGAGCACTTACAAAAGATGCTGATGCCTTGCTATACGCTACGCTTTACGCTACGCTTTACGCTACGCTTTACGCTACGCTGTACGCTACGCTGTACGCTACGCTGTACGCTACGCTGTACGCTACGCTGTACGCTACGCTGTACGCTACGCTGTATGCTACGCTGTACGCTACGCTGTATGCTTCGGTGTACGGTACGCTTAAAGTTAAAATGGAAATATAATTAGCAGATCACTTAAGAGCATAGAAAATGGGAGGAATGTACGAGTATATGTGATGAAACCGCCGCAACACAAATACAAAAAAATATATAAAATACATGTTTATGCCGTGTGATCCCGGCCTAGAATAGGATCATCCTGGTACTGGTGGTGTCGTAAGAGGCGACTAAGTACGTGTGGTAGAGTCACGTCACCAGCAATGGCAACACGCATGGGCAGACTCGACCGGATCATTACCACCCCCGGCATTTAAAACCGGCGTGAAGTAGTAGCTTTATACCACTGCGTTTCGCATCAGGTAATGCCGGGCTCCGGTGCCCAATCCACCTTACAGGCAGGCAACGCACCTGTAGCTCCTCTGGTGTTGCACGGGGTCGTGGGCGGCGGTAATCACTTACCATCAGGTGACCCGAACGCTCGTTTGCCCAGTCTTTTCCATAAAAAAAAAACATTACATATTAAGATAGTAATGTTTACTTTATATTTAAATACATTCAAGGATTTAGACTGCTTTATGGCTCGAGGTAGGGTATTCCAAAACTTCGTTGCTATGACACTCAACATTCACTGAAGCAACGTGTACGAAGCAAAGGTCAAGATATGGTAGTTTCGGAGGTGAAGACTTAGAGGAAAACGGGAGTTGGAGCCGAGAAATTTAAAGCGTTGCTTAAAATAAGTTGGAGTTTCAGGATGGAACAAGATAGAATCAGAATATAAAGATTTTGATTTACTTTGATAGGAAGCCATCCAAGTCTCAAGTGAGGCTGACTAGTATGATCAATTTTTTAGAGGACAAAGAAGAACCTTATAACGAGATTTTGAAGGTGTAGAGTAGTTGCTGCAAAAAATCTAGGTAATAGACGACTGCATTCTAGTATAGGTTATGAGAGTAAATCTGGTAGAGCTATTTCAGTTCTTATTATTATTATTATTATTATTATTTATTTATATCAAGTAACATAAATTGTGACTCATTTTGTTAGTAACAGTAAAAAGCTTAAATGTCTATGTTAGTGTTTAAGTTGCTTCTCCATCCCACTCGAAATGGAGCAACAATGGTTTACATATACACAATCTAATCTATTAAAGATCATATTATTGCTAATAGATTTTTTCAACTTTTTAATTAACCTGCAACGCAGTGCAACTTGTGACTGAACTCAGATATTTGAGAAGCCAACGACAGAGTGCTGTCCACTGTGCTGTTGATACTTATTGATATTATTGATATTTTTAACAGTGTCGCAATACTCCAATTTACAAGTGTCGAAGACTCAAAAAAAGAAGAAGTCACAATACTCCAATTTACAGGTAAGGAAGAAAAGGGACATATATTATGGTAAATTATCTAGGACTGACAAGAATGCACTATATGAAACTTTTAAAGAATTATGTACCAATCATATGATCTGTATCAGGTACTAATTGTTTGCAGATTGGAATTATCTAGACTAATAGCCCTTGCAATGTCATCTACGTCTGTGGTCGTATGGATCTGCAAGTCATCAGCGTGTAGGTAAAACGGTAAGTATAAAAGTTTAGCAACGGAATTGCTGAAGATGGGCAAAAAGTTATGGAGAAAGTTTACCTGAGGGAAAACCAGCACACAGACAACCGTGTTGAGACGACACACAGACAACCGTGTATTGCTCCCGATAAAATAGTTGGTAGTAAAATCATTCGATAGCCTCCGAGGAAATATAAATAGATTTTAGGATAGTATAGTATTAGATAATAGCTTTCAAAATCAACAGTATTAAATACGTTATAAAAGTCTAGGAGGGCAAGTATGTGGATAAGAATATTTTAACATGGTCTGGTCATGAATACAGATGCTACAATTAAATAAATAAATAAATAAAATAAAAATAAATAAAAAAATTTTTATTTCTTGCACATTTAAAACAAAAAAACATTCATCAAATTCTTATATCATGTTAAGTAATATATTTGGATTTATAATACATTTAGTTTGTTAGTCATTTTAGTGCTTAATTAACATTATGCTACAATTAAAATAAACTAAATGTTACTTTTAAATTTGAAATCTGTCATTGTGTTTTATTATTTCCGCGCCAATATATAATTAAATATTTCGTGATATTAAAATGAAGTGGGGTGAACCGAATTGCTGTGATTCCATTACATAAAGTAGATATGGAACCAAGTATAATTTTTAAAAACTTCCATACGCTTGGTGTTATTCAAATGTTTGTGTACCGGGCAATTGATATGTAATGTGACAGAACAAGATCTAGCCATCCACGTAGAGACCATACGAAAAAGGCATTCAAAGCAGTAATTGTAAGAATTCGAAGAAATCCTGTCAGAAAGCAATAGATTTTATCTCAGGAGATAAAGATATCATCTAAAACCATGTCGCGTATTTTAAGAGATGACTTAGGACTATAAGAGACGCACTGGTCACTTCTGAACTGATACTTTAAAAATAAATAATGTGGTAAAACCAAAGCAACTATTTAAGCGGCACGCAAAGTAAGGTCACAGAAAAAAAATGTTTATGGATGAGAAAATTTTACAATTGAGCAATATTTGAACAAAAAAAATTATATATATTTATGCTGAAAGCTCTAAGAAGCTTCCCAATTACGTAACATAGTACAACATGGGCATTGTCCAACTTCAGTGATGATTTGAGGGGTGTTAGATATGAATGGTCCCTTCAGTAAAACTCGGCGTCGGATCATAAAGCTCGATTTCTAGCCACCCAATGTTGGCTCACAACGAACGTTCCGGACTTCATTAGAACTGGAGACTGGCTGCCCTGATCTTAATTTACTAGATTATGATTTGTGTTCAGTTTAAGAGAGTAAAGCTTGTTAGCTAAAAGCCATGATATTTTGAAGCAAAACTTTAAACGATCCACACGATTGGCAGTGAAGATTTTTCACATAGAAAGAGTGCCTGCTGCTTGATAACTAAGCCAGCTAAATTGATAACAGGCCTCAACGTTTAAAGGACTGTATTCCATCCAAAAGAAATCACTTCTAATAAACTTTATGTATTTTTAATGGTTTTATATTAATGTATTAATCTAACATACTGCAATAATAATTGTTAAATTGATTAGGAAGTTAATTATATAATTGGGCCGTCTTGGTACAAAAGTGTGACAGTAACGCGACGGTTGTGGGTTCGATCCCCAATCAAGGGAATGAATTATTATATTAATATTTTATTTTTTTCGCTCTGGCATCAAGGCAAACGCCCGGCGTTGAGTGCCGCCACTCAACACGCAGTGCCTCGAAAAATTCGGCGAAAAGCGGGAAACGGACTGTCTTAGCACTAGGTTCCCTCTGCCTACCCTGTACGGAATACAGTGTGAAGCTGATTTATATATTATTTTTTTAGATGATGGTCGAAGCATTTAATACATTTTCCCAATCTATAAGATTTAGATTTTTCAAGAAAGGTACTTTGTTAAAATTTTTAAAGCTTCTGTGCATCAATATAGTAAACATCTTTTTATATATAACAACAAATTTTGTATGTCATATATAAAAAGATTATTAATTTATAAATATAAAAATTGTTTAAAAATTGTTTTTAAATATAAAAACTATCTCTATAATGAACACTTTCAAGTCTACAGGTCTCTGGATGTTCTCTGTGTTCTGTCAAATACAAACTAACGTTACAAAGCTCAATTTATTATTCTAGTAATCCAATGGAGCCGTCACGCTAGTAATAAACGTAAACAAACGTATCACGTGTCGCCGTATTGTAGATTTTTTTTTAACTTGCACCACTATATCTATACGCATTTAAGATCATTTTATTTTAATATTTAAAATTAAAATATAATTGATAAAATAATAATATTTTTAATTTTGAATATTTAAAATTAGACATATGATTATTAGATATTTATGAATACATTATTGATTTTGATAAATTCTGAGTTAAGAAACATCGATTTCATTTATTTATTATTTGTTTATGATTATAAAGTTTGTATTCATCTTTTGATTACGAAAGAGTTACATAAGCGATGTCTATATTGATGGTTGACTTACCTGACTGTTTAATCCAATATGTTTTACCGTTTGAAAAGTCAAATATATAATTCTTTTAACTAAAAATAAGTAAAAAAACTAACACTTTTGAACAACTAGTGCAAAGATAAATAACTACGGGAAGTAAGGTTATGCCGCATTGTGATCGATCAAGTTTACGCTAGCGACTACGCTATATTTTAAGTTATAAACATACCTCAAAAAGTACTCCAGGACAGGATAAGGACAATCCACATAACACAATTTATTTACTGATCACTTTTTAAGGCACTGAATGTTGAAATTATGCCACATATTTTTTTACTTAATTTAAGTAGTAATTTAAACGCTTTAAAAATGTAAGAATAACCATATTGACATTTTTTTTATAATCTGCTATAGAATACAATTGTTAAATGATTTTATTTGAAATTAACACATTTATTTAAGGCGGTTTTTATAGATTACAACACACAGCATGTTTAATAATTCAGGTTATATATTACCAAAAAATATGGAAAAAAT
This sequence comes from Heliconius hecalesia formosus, assembly GCA_018249775.1. Taxonomy (NCBI): domain Eukaryota; kingdom Metazoa; phylum Arthropoda; class Insecta; order Lepidoptera; family Nymphalidae; genus Heliconius; species Heliconius hecalesia. The sequence goes on from DWMY01000037.1 coordinate 27,306, forward strand.
CCGGAAAAAATCGATTATTGTTGGATTAATTTTCTGAGATTTTTATCAGAAGTTAGATCAATTAAGAGGGTTACTTTGTCGGATGCCAAAAATGTTCTACTTCACAAAAGTCTTAGAGTTTCTACCCTAATCATAAAAGGAAGGTAAAACGCATGCGCCTATTTTATCGACGGAACACAATGTGGCTTACTCAATGGGTGACATCACCTTGAAAATATCTCATAGTAAACGTGAACTTCTCGGGAATTAAAAGTAGAGAATAAAGTATACGAAGATAGGAAATATACATTGATGAATCATTAAGATTAACAATAATATTTATGTTCTATCAAAAGTTCTGAATATTATTCTTGTACGGATAAGCTCTTCGCACTCTTCACATTCTATCTTAAACAGTTCATCGTGAAACTTATTCTATGCATACGAATCTTATGTTCTAGAAAACACAGAAATACGATTTGATGCAAAAATGACGTTTGATCTTCTTACTCCTATATACTAAGCTATACTTAGTATAAACTAACTTAGGTATAATATACTTATTTAGAAAACGTGTAAAAATTTGAACGTAGCGGGACTCGGAACCGCGCCTCTTGGAAACCTGGTCGGTATCCAATTTTTACACGTTTTCTAAATAAGTATTTTTCTTTAATAAGTGTGGAATAACACTTTAAAAAAATGTTTAAAAATAATTACTTAGGTATATACAGACGCTCTTATTCTTAGAGACAAAAATAGTTGAATGCATAAATAATGGTTCACAATTTTTTTCGGCTTATTTTAATTCACTTCGAGGCGAAACACCTAAAGGTACTGGTACCGCACTGTTGTGCTTATAATAGTTTATTTACTTACCTCATCTAGCATTTTTACAATATTTGGTACACGGTGCAAATGGATCGACGGATCAACGGTAGTCTATAGGTAGGGGACCTCAGAACTTATCCATTTCACCCCAATGTATGTTCAGCGATTTTCAGTGATTTAGCAGATATTAGCGAATTTGTGGTTTTAATGGGATTCTTGAAGATAATTGACCAATACTGGCCTACTGTTGAGTGTGAACTAGTGATTTTTGTTCCTGAATATATCTAAGATTCAAGATCAATAATATAGACTAAGAGGCCGTGAGATCTTTGTTGGAGAGCAGTCCCCTCATGTGAATAGTCTCGGTCTGCCTGCTCTCAGTGATTGCAACTCCGAGCTATAGAGCTTAGAAGTGGTTTCATTGTTAAGAAAATAAAACGATCAGGGAAATTGTCAGTTTTAGTACATATTCAAAGTATGGCGTCTTATCATATGAAATAATTTAGCCTGCCTAAATGCCCTAGGTTGCCTTTCTGAGCAAAAAAACAATAATAGAAATGGTAGTTTTAATATCAATTCGAAGTATAGAGTTCCCACAAGTAAAAGAAGTTCGCAACTCTCAGTGGTTGCATTTCAGAGCTATCATACCTTAAACACTGTATATAATTTGTACTGAAAATGTAAAAAACATCAAAAACTTGCGCGAATGATGCGCGAGTTTTCCTTCATAGTCTATTTTGTGTTCATATTGTAAAACGAACTTCAGGAACATCTAAAGTCTAATGGACCAGCTAAAGTAAAGGAATTTAATATATGATGATGAGGATATGGTGCCTTTACAAAAATCTGATAAGTATTATTGATACACCTATTAAACTCGTGGCGTCAGAAACGTCTGATGAGGAACTCTAATAGAACAACTAAACTATAATAATTAGGTATATGGTTCTTTAACAAAAATTGTTCAGTCTAATGGGTATTATTGATAGACATTTTCACCTCGAGGGGTCAGGAACATCTCATGTGAAATTCTCATAGGCCAGCTAACCTGTGAGTATTAATGGTATGGTTCCTTATTAAAAAATGTTCAGTCTAATAAGTATTATTGATTGACATATTAACCTCGATGGTCAGGAATATATAATGTGAAACTCTCATAGACCAGCTAAATTATAAGAATTATGTGTAATGGTTCCTTAGCCAACTTTTTTGAATCTGATGAATGTTCAGATCGACATGTTCAGCTCAAGAATAACTCTTATAGACCAGGTAATCTTTAAGAATTAGGGGCATAATTCCTTAACAAAAATTGTTCAGTTTAATGAGTAAAGTATTATTGATGGGCCTATTAGGCTCTGATCTCGGATTCCTGATCAGGAACAGCTAATGTGAAACTCTAAAAGATCATCTAAAACAAAATAAAAATATTTTATGGCGCCTGAGCAGTGTTGCCTTAGCACTGACGAGTATTTTTATTGCTAAGTAAACCATTTTTTTTATTTAGCTTTGCACTTTATCCCTCTAATATCATTGATATGATATTTTTGAAGGTCAACCAAAGTCTACCTCTGCCTCTCTTACCTCTGTCTCTTGCTTCATAAATCTTCCTTGCTTTTCTGTCTTTATTAACTCTCTTTTCGTGCCCAAACCACGTGGTTTGGGCATGAAATTGGATGTTCTTCTCCTTTCTCACTGTGACATCCTCGCTAGTACCTGCCATATTTTTAATAAGCCAATAAGCTTAGTTTGAACGTTGGGAAGCGCCAACTGACGCGATGTAGCATAAAAAAAGTACTATCTTCCACTTACTATTCTCTAAATGAAGTAATTCTGAAAGAGGCAGTCACAGTTAGATTTCAGTATTACTCAAGAACTAGATCACTGGTTAAAGTTAACTGGTTAAATTAGTATATGGCCAAAAAAAACACATACTACAGCAGCACGCATCCACTTGAAAAGATCGCGCAATATGCAAGTTTTCAATGTTTTTTAGACTTTCTGTACAAATTATATATAGTGTTTAAACTATGATAGGTCTGAAATGCAACTACTGAGAGTTAGCAAACCAACTTCGTTTTCTTGTGGGAACTCTATACTTTGAATTGATACTTAAACTGACCATTTCTCATATCGTTCTTTTTTTGCAATAATACAGTGACTTGTGAGCATTATATCTCGGAAATGCAGCAACTGAGAGCCGGCAGACCAACATATTTCATATTTCATATGATAAGACGCCCATACCTTGAATATGCACCAAAACTGACCATTTCCCAAATCATTTTTGTTTTCGTAACAATGAAGCCTCTTCTAAGCTAGCTTGGAGCTACTACCACTGAGAGCAGGCAGACCGAGACCAATCACATGAGGGGACTGCTCTCTAAAATTAGTCAGTTAGTCAAATAGGCCTTTTGTATCATACAATTAAATCCAAATCTTGTAAATATTATTTCTTCTTTTCTAAGAAATATATAAAACGAGACATTTTATATTAAGCGAAACTTATTTTCCAAGAGAATACTTGTATAATCATGCAATTAAAGCATTCAAAAAGATGCAGCAAATATTTTTGCGTATATTGTGTAAATTTGGTTTGTGTCAGCAAAAGTTTTCCCAAACAGTTTTTTTGTAGTACATGTATTCGTATTATTTAGGTTTCGTATTTTTTTATATAAACTTTTTGTTGTTGTAATGTTCTTTAATATGAAACGAATCTATAATATTATAAAATAAAGTCGCCCTCCAACTCTGCCTGTGCTTTTCTAAGTCTTCCTCTAAACGGATTTTGATGCGGTTTTCACCATCAGGTAGAGTATTTATCAAGGAAGGTTTATATATAGTTTATTATATGTACATTTTCATGTAATTTGCCATAAATACTATAAATGTATCTCTTCTCTATATCTTATAAAATAAGAACGCATTTCGTCTCTGTCTGGCCTTTCTAAGCAATCTTCTTCTAAACCACCCAACGGATTTTGATGCAGTTTTCACCATTATGTAGAGTATTTTTCAGGGAAGGTTTATATGTGGTTTATTATATGTATATTTTATTGTAATTCGACATAAATATGATAAATGTGATTAAAGTCCTACCCGTTGAGACACTTTCACGCATGCGCTGCTTTCATGGTAAGTCCTACATGAAAACAATATACTAGAGTATTATTCCTCTTAATAAGATCTACAAAAAAGTCAGCGACAGCATATTCGTATCTTCTAAGGATAACATACAGTGAGTATATTTCGGTCTAAAAATAGTGATTTGAATATATTTTTTATTGTGAGGGATGTTTGTCCATAATAGTATCAATCCTTATCCTTTTAAATACTTTATTAATTTTCTACGTTAAACGAAAATAAAATTTGCTCTTTACATTAATTTGAAATTACGAATAGTTTTAGAGAAAAACGCATTTAATTGTTGACACATCACGCCGGCTATAAACCGCAGTTTTGGCGCAAGTTTCATTTATTACCTTACTCTCAGCATATAAATAAGTATATTAGTTACGTTGGCCATTTAATGTAGATCAAAACTGTCTTTTACTGTTTTTCATTTTAATAAGTACTTTAGAAGTTGTTACAATATCAAAAAATCCTTGCTGCGAAACGGCTCGCCACACGCCATGCGTCCCCCCGCGCCCCGCGACGCGTCCGCCGCGCCCCCTCCCCGCCTGCCTCTGTAGCGAAGTAGACTTAGATGCGATTGTACATATTGGATAATTAGAGTTTAATATATTTAGTTTCGTCTTTTTTGATTAATAGAATAGTATGTAGTCTTTTGTTCATAATTTCTTCCGTTTAAGTATTTTAGTTTAAGAGAACAGTAGGTAGGGTTTTGTTTATCATTTCTTTCGTTTAAGTATCCTGTTGTTTATTTTGTTTACACTTCTTCTGTTCTTTTATTATTTTCTTTACCTTTTTAAACATTTCCTTTTTTAATTTAATTATACCATGACAAGAAATGCAAATTATCCTTAGAATAGAATATGGCATAGAAAATAGACATGCAGTTGTCACAGACAGTTTATAAAATTTTATAAAAATTCTGTCATATATAGTTTAGCCATATACGCAGCACACACGGAAACATAGAAAAATCAGAAAAGTGAAAGTTTATAGCTATTTCTCACTGTGACATCCTCGCTGTAAATCGAATCGAAAATATTAATGAACACTTATATTTATAGTTAATTTCTTACGATATGAGTACAAACACCCGCATCCTTAAGTTTGTTAATTTTATTAAATATGACATCTGGAAAAAAGTAAAAGCGTACACTACAAATAAACAAAGATGTCCAAAAAATTAAAATAATAAATCATCATAAATACTAGAATCCAGATAAAAACTATTACAAATTTAAAATTTTACTTTATTTAATACAAAATGAGTGCATACGCCTGCAAAGTTAAGTTTATCCACTTTTATAAGTTGTGCTTTCCGTTGACCTACGACTCTGAAGTTGGTACGGAATCCTCGGTGGGAGAATCCGACACGCACTTGATCGTATTTTTTTTATTTTTATTTAAATCTTTTCAGTATATCTCGCTGACCGCGGGCCGCATGCGGCCCGCCTGTCGAATACTGGTGGCCCGCCGACAGCAAAAATAATACTCTCGTACATTCGAAAAATATTGAATTCTATTCCAGAATAATACCAAAAAAAAATATGTTCGAAACTTCTGGCGGCCGGCCCGCCATCAGTTCATGATTTGCCCGAGAGGGCTCTAGTCTTAATAAGTCTGTGCAACCATCTAACTATAAAAAAACATAAATTTCATAAAATTGGTAAATAAGTGGTCGTGGTGAAGAGACTAAATTATTCGACAGTATACGCGACGGTTGTGGAATCAATCCCGACCCGAAGGAAAAAACGGGATGAATTGAACGTTATCCAGGGCGAAAAAAATATCTCGTGTTTATTTGTTGAGGCCAGTCGTGGCGCAGTGGCACAAGGTGTACCGGCGCGTTTCACGGAAGACTCTAGACTAGAGGAGGAGCACCGTAAGGTTATAGTAGGTATTCGGACGGCCTACATCTGCCAGTCCGCGAGTCCCATATAATCCGCTCGAGTTCCCACTCGCTCCGTGGGTGGAGCAACAGGATTTCCTCATGAAAAAAAAAGTGTGACTGTAAAATCGATTGGTTGTGAGTTCGATCCCCACTAGAGGAAATGAAATATTTATTAACATTTATCTTATATGGGGGGTGTACCCTGCCAGCCTCAGCCCGCAGTTATCGACGAGACCGACGCAATGATCCATACAACTGCCGTGATGCTATATTGGTAACCACGTGAACCAGATTTCAGCCCAACGTCTCCTCGATACAAATCTTCACAAGTTAGGTGAGTGCACATTCTAATCGGCTTCCCACATGCGGATGTCACCGGTTAGAATTTCAAGAGGCAATATACCACCAATCCCACACATTGAGATCTCCGGGTGAATATCGAATGCAATATTAAATAAAAACTGATAAATTTGAGGCCAGTCGTGGCGCAGTGGCACAGGGTGTGACTGTAATCGACTGGTTGTGGGTTCGATCCCCACTCGAGGAGTAAATATTTCATTACTTAAATTTTTATTTCCATTTCTTCGCTCTGGTGTCGAGGTAAAGCGCGGCGTTGAGTTCTGCCACTCAACACACAATACCTCCAAAATTCGGCAGAAAGTGGGGAACGGAGTGTCATAACACTAGGTTCCCTCTGCCTACCCTGCTGTGTGCGGGATACAGCGTGAAGCTAATTTAATTTATTTTTTTTTGATGAAAAAATGCAGTTTTACGAAGGCATCGATAAAAAAAAGGATAATTTATTAGTCGATATGCGCAAGAACAGATTAGTTGACAGTATTACATAATTATTAAATTCGAAAAGTATAGTTAATTCTGGCACACTACAATTATGACAATGTTTAAGCGCCCTTGAATAACTAACTAGGTAAGCTTTTCAGTCATTTGAGAACCATTGCACTGACTGCACCCTCTCCGCACGTACCGCCATCGATAATAATTACCCACACATCCCAAGAGCATGTGTCGAAGACGTTCCACAGTGACAATAATGAATGGAAAACTGTAATTTTCTTTCCAAGGCTCAACCTGAAGCCCAACAAGTGCAAGTCAACCCTATATACTGAGTCAACCCTATATACTGAGCATATTTCGAAACAGAATTAACAGTATATTACACTACGCAACGCACCCAGGATTCAGGACAACAAGAATAATGTAGTTAACATTTATATGTTGTTCTGAATCCTGGGTGCGTTGTTGAAGTCTGACCTTATATGAAATACACAAGTACGTGGATAAAACAAACTTATTGTATCAAACGGTGGAAATCTCACGTGACAAGAATTCGTCACTTATGCTATTCCACGAATTTGAATGTGTTGAAAATTTTCGTACGCTCTCTACCTGTATCTAAAAATTATAGTATCGATTTAGGCCTGCCTTCACAAATACAACATCAGGCATAATCCACAAACGCTACACCCGACGACAACAAAACACCGCATCAAGTTACTAGATCCGGTCAAACAATTAAACCGGTAGTTCAGTTTGGATTCTTATTTTACCCTGTAGTAATTGAAACCTGTAGTTCATATTTTATTTCTTTACTTTTATTCTTTTTTTATATATATTTTTTCTCAAAGAGGGACAGTATTGTAGGAGTATTGCACATTCATTAATTTTTTAAACAACATTTGTAAGTACGCTATAGCAGCGACCGAAATTTATTCGCTACAAATGAAATTGTGAAATTATTTTCCGCTATTGTTTTGTAGCGTATAAATAAACAAATTAAATATGTAATAAATGAGTTGAATCTTAGATCTCGTCTCACTACCATCGTTGCGATGCCATAGCCCACACGTACTTACTAACTTGAAAGTGGAGCCCATTCAGCGCTAATTAAATGTTGAAACGCTCGAACTTAAATAGGTTTTAAGAACAATATGAAAAATGTATATTTACTATTACCAGAACCTTAACGTGGGCCTTTATTCCCAAAAGACGTCCAACAGGTTGTTTAAAATTAAGTCCAACTACATTATTAACATTAACAAGCCAATATTTTAGATATTATAAATAATATAACCGTAAACGGTTCAATTTTTTTAGTGTCCACACATGCTGACACGTGAGCATTATTCCAGATACTTACAATATAATTACGGAGGTCAACAGGAGAAAATTCCCAAACCAGGTACACAACATCTTCGGATAACCCAATCCTTGTCATAGTTCATTAACAAAGGTTACTTAATACAGCGCTCACCATTAAAATTTCCAACAGTCCAACCAGCATCTGGGAGCATTGGGAGCCACCTGGCATACAATGGGTGAATGGCGGTTCTGGCTGCGGTAAGTCCACCTGGGTGGTCAACAATTTCATCGTCAATAGCAATTTGATAACAACTACAACTACTGGCATCTGAGGACCTCAGGAGTAAGATCCCTTTTAGTTGCACCAGGGACGCAAAAATCAATCTATTCTGGTAAATAAATAGTTTTATAGAAAAGCCCGCAAGATTTATCGTGGATGAGGCCTTAATGAACCATTTTGGGGCAATCGTAATGGCGGCCATATTATTAAAGGCCAAGACACTTATACTTATCGGGGGCATAAACCAATTACCCATTATCGACAGATTAAACCTCTTCCAAATGCACTATATCGGCCCAAACCTCGTGACGGCCATCAGTCAAGAGCTAGCGAGATCATATAAATGTCCACTGGATGTGACATACGCGCTCAACGAAATTTATAATGAAATCTACTCAGCCCGACAGACATCTCGCTCCCTGAGAGAGTCATCGAGTTTATAGTTATAATCCAAATTAATGCCATCAAAAACGCCCTACACGACAGCATATCATACGCTGTCGTCACCTTAACACTTAAGACATACAAAAGGATGCATCTACTACACTAACGCCGGAGAAGACGCTATCGGCAAGATCATTCGCCACAGAAATTAAGGTTCCGTGACTGATATGGTGGAACACATCCTCAAAATGGCTTTTTCCTAGAGATGTGGAAGCAATAAAAATATTAGGTAACCAACTAACTGCACCGCGATCCATATGATCAACGGCCACAAATTCGGATTTGACAAAAGGAAATGCAGACCATTCAAGATATAATTAACGTCCACTTCTCATTTTAAAAAGAAAAGAAGAAAATACAACAGTTATTAATCAATTAAGTACATAAAAGGCACGGACAACAAAAGTCTGTGGTGCATATGCGGTATATATATATATATCCATACCTATATTATAAATTCGAAAGTAACTCTGTCTGTCTGTCTGTCTTTTACGCAATCAGGGTCAAACCGCTAATTCAATTGTGATAAAATACTCATATAGAGATGGGATGAACCTGAGGGTGTTGGGATGAACATAGGAGCAATTTAATAATAACAGCCGTCGCTAAGCAACCGTTGCTAGGCAACGAGGTACTTTGTTGTTTAAACAATAAGTTGCCCAAAATTGGTTTCCTGAACTCTTACGTGCTTTAATTCAACCTTAAGAGACAATATAAAAATAATGTTTTATAAAAATATTGTCCTTAAAAAAATATATTGAAAAAGTATGTGATAGTATTTGTTTATATCTGAAGGTTGAGCTACAGGAACTATTTTAATATATTTAATTTAAATTTATCGGATTATTGTTAATGTGTTTTCTATAATTTGGTATTCATTCTTATCAAAATAAATATAGTAGTCACCTTAAGCATTTTACCTAGATTAAAATTATATTTTACTATACATCATTCTAATAAATACTTAAAGAGATGTCACCGCTTCAAAATGAGCTAGGCTTCGAGGCACGATATGACCGACTCGAAGAGGCAGACGATGTTTACGGTTTTGTAAATTTTCATATATTTTGCATCTACTGTTCATTTTTATGTGGCTATTTGCTGTTTATTATTAATTTATAGTTTTCTTTGGTTCTTCGCTTATTCGAGTAGTAGATTGGTTAGAATTTTTTAATTTCTTGGTGTGGTGTTAGTTTCGGCTCTCGGCGGCATCGGCATAATATTATTTAAGTATCGAGGAAAGAATGGTTGGTTATTTCAGTTCGGTTATCTATACCGTTGTTATACACTTAATGAATCGTAATTTTATTCTTTTGGGATTTTATTTGATATTGCTCGCAAAAATTATTATATTTAATATAGAAGAGTTTAGTTACTTCATTTAGTATCTAAGTATGTGCGCACGGAAAACTATATACACATAATATTGTCTATCTCTAAAGGACAAATAACAGTGACCTTTTGTGTTTAAAATAAAGAAAGAATAATTGCAAAACTATTTTCAGTAACAGTACAGTATTATTCCATATTCGATTAAGTATGTTAGACACATTGTGAGCTTTATACAGATTGAAATTGGTTTTTACAGCATATCACAGAAATGGATATTTTAGAAAATATCAAAGTTTTAAAAGGAACGGTCATGCGCTGCGTAAATATCTCTCAAGCAGCCAGGTAGTGCTCGCAATTCTTCTGGGACAGAGTACCGTCTTCCCTACCCACCCGGTGTCGCTGTAAAAGCCAATAGGGCTAACAGCATTTACCTCAAGTTCGAAAAAAAAAAAGCTGCGTAAATGTTTAGTTACAATGTATTGTAACGAACATATTGTAATTATTTGAGGCCAGTCGTGGCGCAGAGGCACAAGGTGTGACTGTAAAATCAACTGGTTGTGGTTTCGATCCCCACTCGAGGAAGTGGAATATTTATTAACATTTATATTTTCATTTTTTCGCTCTGGTGTCGAGGCAAAGCGCGGCGCTAAGTTCCGCCACTCAACACGCAATGCCTCCAGAACTCGGCGGAAAGTGGGGAACGGAGTGTCTTAAGACTAGGTTCTCTCTGCCCCTTCTCCTGTTATGTGCGGGATACAGCGTGAAACTATAATAGAAATGGTCAGTTTTAGTATCAATTCGAAGTATAGAGTTCCCACAAGTAAAATAAGTTGGTCTGCCAACCCTCAGTGGTTGCATTTCAGAGCTATCATAGTTTAAACATTATATAAAATTTGTAAAGAAACACATTTAAAACTTGCTTAATGCACGAGTTTTTCAAGCGGATACGAGCCGATGTAGTATGTGTCTATTTTTTGTTCATTTGTAGAAACGATGTTTAGGAATATCTAACGTGGAGCTCTAATAGACCAGCTAAAATATAACAATCAAAGATATGGTGTCTTTATAAAAAATGTTCTGTCCGATAAGCATTATTGATAGACCTATTAAGCTCGAGGGGTCAGGAACATCTGATGTGGAACTCTTATAGAACAGCTAAAGTATAATAATGAGATATATGGTTCTTTAACAAAAACTATCAGTCTGATAAGTATTATTGATTGACATATTCACCTCGAGAGTCAGGAACATTTAATGTAAAATTCTCAGAGAACAGCCAACCTGTGAGAATTAAGGTTATGGTTCCTTATTAAAAATTGGTATGTCTGATGAGTATTATTGGTTGACATATTAACCTCGATGGTTAGGATTATGGAACTCTCATAGAACAGCAAAACTATAAAAATTAGGATTATGGTTCCTTAGCATTTTTTTGAGTTTGGTGAATATTGTTGATCGACATATTCAGCTCAAGGATCAGGGTGCACTGAGAGCAGGCAGACCGAGGCCATTCACATGAGGGGACTGGTCCACAACCCATAAAATTCAATCTGGCCGTATCCGTGATCGTTACGAAAAATCCCGCGACCTCTTAGTCTAGTAGGTCTGGGTGCCATGGTATCTCAATCTATAACATATCATATCATTTGTACACCAACCAAATATCTATACGTTCTTTAATCTTTTTAATGATAGTTACAAGCTTCAAGCTTGGAAGATATCATCTGTGGTGTTAAGGCCGCCTTTACGCCACAATTTTTATGTGTTTTTCTTGTATTTGTTTTATTATTAAGTAGATGTAATAAAGTATAAAATAATAAATAAAGGTAATAAACATGACACCTAGCATTAGCTATACTATGTGACAAAAGACTAAATCTAAGACTGTATATAAAATCGGGCACACGTGAGTCGGGCTCGTCCACCAGTCGGGTTCCGCACAAAAATTAGAGGTCACGGGCTTTTTTCTAAAATGCAAGCCTAGCTTAGCCAGAACGCTTTCATTTAATATTTCACTTGACGTAGCGGCGTAATAGAAAATTTTACCCCTCTTAAAGCTATTACTTTTTTTGGATTTAACCACAAATGTATAGTTTTCAGATTTCTTCCTGAACTGAAATTCTAGCTGCCAATTTCGTAATTCAACCGGAAGTATCCTATGAATTTTAACTCCCTTGATAGCGTCGAAATACGCGTTTTTTACGATTTAAATAGTCATATCTTTTCAAATTATACAAAAAAGTAGTAAGCGATTAAGATAACATAATCGATAAAGTATTCCATGTTTTCCAAGTACAGTAAAAAATAAATCCCAGCCAGAATATCCGTATCCGTAATATTATAATTTAGTTAGTCAACTCAATAAATGTATGATTAACACAGGGATGTATCATCTCTTAGTAACAAGCGCTCACCCCTGTTAATTATCGAATAAGTCTGTCAGCTGATTTAGGGGTGAGTGAACGGTCGGTCATGATATGTCGTTAACGACCTCAGACAGAAGCCAATAAGTTATTTTAGCAATCGCTATCTTTTCTATTTATATTTTTTTCTTTATTGAAATCTTTTTATTACAAAGTTATTGAATAAAGTTGAAGGTGCTTACATTTACATAGAACTTATGAACTATATAACATAATTTTCGTATATATTGAAAATTAAGTTACTGACGTCATGCTTCGGTCACATTTTATCCAGACTACGTTCGTTGCCGCCAGTAGCGTGGGAGGCGGGGACACTGTGGGAAGGAGATGGTTTATATATGTTATAGGGAGTAAACATGAAACGGAATGTTGCGTTAATTCGTCGTATAAACCTGTCAGCAGTGACTTCGTCATTAGCTACTGTTTCCGTTACTTCAACGTACTCCAAATATGCTATTATGTACAGATACTGAAACACTACTTCCAAATCCCCCATACTACATCCATATCTCATACATTTTGGATAATCTCTTCAATATTGTGTTCAGCTCTTCCATAACAAAACTAAGTTTTTTATACTTCAGCCCGTAATGCCGGATTTCATTTACTATTTGGCCATTTCGGTATTTTTTTTATAATTTTCCACATCATCTTAATGTGAAATGTCAGATGTCTCAAAGCTTTAAGCATTATGGTGTGTTCTCCTTACAACATGACATTGGCAGTGATTGGTGCTCAACTGGCACGCTGGAAATGGCATAAATTAAGAACTGAACTGAACATCATGGTTATAAATTATATCACCAGAAAATACTCAAAATATTGAGGCAACCTTTGCTAAGAGGCCAATTCTATATTCTTTATAGCTGATCTCTTAGATGTGCATATCAGAAGTATTAGACCTTTATTTTTTTATTATTACAAGTATTTTTTTTTTCTTTATGGTTAAGGGGTCTCTTAGGATTCCATATCTGATAGTTCAGACCTTTTAGACGAATTTTTAAACGCCACCTCATTATGTTTTTTTCTGTGTTTTTAAAAGTTAAGCTGGTCCTGTAGACATCTGTAGATGTCTCAAACTCTGAATTTTGATACATCACCAGAAACCGCTTGTGGCACTAAACATCAATTTTAGTTAAAGGACCATTTTCTTATTTCTCATAGTTGTAATGATTCGATCTGTTATGGTTATACATCAGGTATTTTAGGCCTCAAACTCTTTTCCACCCAAGCCTATATATAAGTGACCAAAGTGTCCAATGCAATAAAAAAAACCATTTCAACCAGTTGTTCCTAAAATTAGCACGTTCAAATAAACAAATACTTCGAATTTATAATATTAGTATAGATAGCGATGAAATGAAAATAATGTATTCCCCTGAACAAGAACCGGCTACACAACTAGAAGTTAATCTATTCTTTATACATCTCATAGTTTAAAGTTCCACTTCTATCACAAATTTGTTATTATACCCATCACTTTTTTATCTTTCACTGACCAATTTTATGAATCAAAATCATAAAACTCTAATTTGTATCTTACAAATTAGAGTTTTAAGACCGGTTCAAACTATTCTGGGAGCTTTTATCTAAGCTATACATAGAAGCGATACATAGAGTATATATAATATATTTTTTTTCCAATCTCTCGATACTATTTACTTTTGTATATTCATAAATGTGAATTAAAATTTGTTTAAACATAATTATATTATATAAAGGTAAATTTACAGTATTTTTCTATTTTTATAGAAGCGTTTGAATATAATTTAAATAAAACATCGGAATTGTGTAGTATTTTTAAAGCAAATCGATAACAACCTGCCTTCATGACTGTTCGGTGGTACTGTATTTTACTTTGCCGCCATTTATACTAGAGAGGGCGGGGATAACGCGGAAGCGAGATGGAATGCTAGATGCCGGGGGCGGCAGCGTCGTGTATTTAATAGTTTTCCAAACATGGCTATATTATATACTTTTATATATAGGTACTAGTAATAGTATCAGTTTTACTTCCTCCTGTTAGAATAAGGACTGGTGGTGCACGGCAATGGCTACTTTCCGAAAATCACAATGAACATGTATTGAATTCTTAAGAATGTATTAAGTGTAAATAATCATTACAAACTTTTATTTGTAGTTCATTTCATACAAAATAAGTGTATATGCCCGCAAACTTAACTTTATTCGCCGCATAATCAAAACCTATAAGGTACTTCACAATCACAATCCTGGAGTTGGTACAGAAGCAGAACCCTCGATGGGCAACTCCGACTCGCGCTTGGTCAGTTTTTTAATACGCTTAAATAAACGTTCGTAAATTTCTAGCGGGCATAGCCGCACGGGAGCCATTTTCCATTAGGCCGGGGGCTAGATTTCTTATAAAATCAAAATAATAAACGAGAATATTTCTGCTACCGTGGGCAGAAAATGCGATGCCCTCAGATACGGACCGGCGCGAATGATCGATAGCACATACATATGTATATCGTACATATGCAAGTAGGTTCATACATAGGACATGTTACGCTCTATATTACGCTCGTAACCCTTCATCGTTGACGAAATTATAAGTTTGGGTACATTTCTAGGGGACGCATCGCTGAATTCAATTAAGATAATTAATTAAAATTTTTATCTCAGTTTAAGCATAAAATTTATTAAAAAACATAAAAAAACATACACTGCAATTTTATATAATGGCACAAAATAGTAGCTATCCTAGAATTGAGACAAAAAATGACTAATGTTAATATATTTTATAAAGAAATCCACAAAATAGTAGGTATCCTCATTAAGATCTAAGATTATTTTCTTTAAAGTTTGAAATCATTGATAATTTCTACTACCTTTAAAAGGCATGATGACAAATTTTGTAAAACAGTCTATGTAATAATACTTTATATATATATATATCTATATATCAATAAAAACTCTCAATAAGTTATTTATTTTTGTCCCACATAGAAAATAATATATGATTAATTTATTATATGTATGTAAATATCATGTTTATAGATTATACTTACAAGAACACATTAAAATAAGAAATGATTGCCTCAAGACGCTTTTAAAGTGAATCGTGTCATTAAATATCTCTACATTTGAAAGAGATAGAGGCAATTTTCTCCGTTACTCGATGTAATTTCTTGAAATATGTGAACAATGGAAAATACTAGAAGCTATTTCTGCCTATTTACAAATTATAATACCTATTAAAAATAAAAGTTATAAAAAACTTAGTAGCGTATTAAATCAGATGGAAAATTGCTTAATTGCATTTCGAACTATTCTTTTTTCTCAAACCAATAACTACTGCACGGAGCAAGGCAGACCGGAGGGGAGAAGCCATAACGATTTTTTCAGACACAAATTGTCAGTCATTTTTTCGGGGGAAATGCATAAAATGCATACTCGCTAATTCTTTTTTTATTTTAGGCACAGATAACTGCATCTGTGCCTAAAAACTAAAACATTAGTACTTGCGACTATACAAACAAATAATAATTATTATAAACCTAAATGATATATTTTCTTGCGGGAGGGAATCAAAGCTATTACAAAATTTCTTATCTGTTCCCTGTGATGCTTAGAAAACGTTTAATAAATTAATTAATATATTATTGAATTCGGTATTAGTAATTATAATATATCATAAAAACAGTAGTAAATACTGTATTATAATTTTTCTACTAAATTTAATTTTACTTTAGAAGTATAAAAAATAAGGTACTTACTAACATTCAGTCGGCAATATCGTTCGCTTGGTGACAACAAAATCAGTTCACAATCCATTGGATATCAGATTGAGATCATTTGGATTATTGTACAAATTTCAAATAATACAACCATTATATAAAAATGTAATGAAATTTAAAATTTGAAATTTTAAATGCGCAAACACTAACAATATGATTAAAATTAATAATATATGAAACATAATGCTATTATTGCACGGTTGACGGGAGGAAGGTCTTGGGAGCTTGTAAGTTGCAACTAGTTTTATTATACATATCTTTACTACCCACTGGCCAAAGATCCCATTGATTTTAATGAAACTTATTTTAAAGGATGATACATGACAGTAGAATAGATTACACCAGGGTTGCCTAGAAAAGTGGTGCCACAATCACCTTAAATTAAATTTATGGTAATTCATTTTTGTTGAAGAATTGCACTCACTTATTTTTTATGCGAATTTTGAAACTGACTCTTGAAAATGAAGACGTGTTTTTGTGCGACAGTAATTGCAGTCAAAGATAAAAAACTCCAAAAGTATAAATTTATATTACTATCTCACCGAAAAATGAATTTTAAATGCATTATCTTATCGTACAAGTATAGGCAGAAAGAACCCAGTATTAAAAGATTACGTGTCCCACTTTCCGCCGAATTTTGGAGCATTGCTTTTTGAGTGGTGGAACTCAACGCCGCACTTTGTCTGGACACCGGAGTGAAGATATGGAAATGTACATTTAAAAAATGATCCATTTCCTCGAGTGGGGATCGAACCTACAACCAGTCGAGTTTACAGTCACCATGGAAAATAATGTAGTCTCCGAGGTCGCGGGAACTTCTTCGACACCGAATCAACAGTGGCGAAGGTCCTCAAGTCCTAGTCCCAGTTGCAGTAGTGCCTCGTCCTCAAATGATTCAAGGCGTAAACACTGTAAAAAAAGAGTAGAAAGCGGAAAGGACGTGTTTCAAAGAAATTGATAGAAGAAGTTAGGTGGCTTCGAGAAACGGCTGCACGCCAGAGTGGTAATCTGATGATGACATATCGCTTATGGCAGGGGATAGCGACCGTATATATGATGAGATTGCTCATGAAAATTCTGAAAAATCTGTTAATGATGAATTGACTCTCTTGAATTTTGAAACAAAAGTAAGAGTTTTAAACATTTTTAAAGTGTTATTCCACACTTAGGAAAGAAAAATACTTATTTAGAAAACGAACCCGCGCCTCCTGGCGGCGCGGGTTCGAGTCCCGCTGCGTTCAAATTTTTATACGTTTTCTAAATAAGTACAAAAGTAAGAGACCTTTCAATTTCTAAGGCTTCAACTGCCTTTTTAAAAATACTTATTGATCATGATAATTTTGATAAAGATGTTTGTTTTGACGTGCAGATACGCAGACGCTTAAAGATTGTACAATTTTTCTACGAGCTTTAGAATTTGAAATATTTTTTTTTTCAGAGTTTGAAATTAATGACGAAACAATTTCTTATGAGACCACTCGGTATCTCATCATGCCGATAAGATCTTTGCTGCTTGAACCATGTGTGTTTTAAGCAAATGAGAGCTTTACAAAATGGTTTACGGGATCTAATCTCCTGGGAGAAAGTTGCGACCTTTTGAACTTTGAAATATGGAAGTGTTCTGAGGCACTAGATGGATGGAACAACAATCAGTTGAATCTTCTGAGAGCATCTTGGTGTCCATCAACACCTAAGGTTCCCATGTACTTGTAAAACACATTTTAAAATTAATCGCGTTACATAAGCCAATCAGCCATTAAAGTGGGTCACTTTTGGAATATTGACGACTTGGTATCTTATTTTGAGAGCTACAATGTTGACAAAATTAATGCTTTCCAAGTGCAAAAACATACAGCTGCCCTACTATTACTTTTTTCAAAAAGAAGAATTGACATGACTGTCAACAGTAGATTCTGACAATTACACCTTTGACGATAATTCTGTAGTATTGGCCATCATTTGGGTTAAAAACAGTTTCTATTACGTACATACAGTCAGGATAGAAATTATTGGCTAATAAGATAAATGAAAAATTGGATGTTTTCTGGATAAAATTGATAAATTCATTACTTGAAGATCGGAGAAGACTAGGTTTAATCTTTTCACCAATATTAGAGGTGAGGGCTCACCTGCGTCACGTACAGCTCGTGCTCGTGTATCGCCTACTTCCGGCAGCATTAGGTCTGTGGTTACCTCTCAAAATTGGTTTGACAATCGAACCGTCGACGAATTTCTAGTAAAAGGAAATTGTCAATCTAAGCGAACTTTTGCAAAGTAATATTTGCGATTGATGAAATCTGTCCATAATACAGAATAAGTGACACAATTATTTGAATCTATCGTGTGATTTAATGAAACTAGGTTGAAATAATTTTTAAACATTTTTAAAGTGTTATTCCACACTTATGAAAGAAAAATACTTATTTAGAAAACATATAAAATTGGTCGGTTTATTAAACATTATAAATTATGAATTATATTTAAGAATATATATTTAGTTTTATTTTTATAAGTGTTAAAAAGATTAAGTTGGAACATTTTATTTTAAAATTCTGTCAGATTATGGCAGAGTTCATAAAGAACTGTTCTTGGTTTAATTGTGGTATTCAACTGAATCTCATAAGCAATTAAATTGATTAGAATGTTAGAAATTATTATGTGAGTTGTGACTTGTGACGCTAACGAACGGAGCGTGTTCAAAAGAGTAAAAAGAATGCTTCGTTGTTCTAAGTAATGAACAGATGAATATATTCTTTAAAAATATGTGTTATTTTTATCAGCTATATAATAAAACAAACACCTTTGCTCCCTGGTCTTCCACACAGCCATGCGATCAGAAGTAAGTACTACAGGCTCTTAGCCCAAGGAAAGAGGAGTAAGACGGCACACCTCGTAGATGAAACGCGAATGTACTTATTGGACTTCTAGCAAATTAAATACGTACAACAACATCGATAAATAATAAAAACTTAAAACTAAAAAAAGTAGCCAAGTTCAAGTCGCACTCGCAAATGAAGGTTTCCGTAGAAGCAAGCAAAGATCAGGGACATATATATTAAAAGTAGAAAATTAGCTGCAACTAGCCAAAATATCAACATATTTTCATCAACAAATGAAATTCTGTTTTCCACAGTACTTACTTTTTTAATACCATAGTATTTGTATCAATAACGAAGTTATAATTTATAGTTTTTGAATTAACATTTATACATATTTTTTGATTTTTTACTCAAGTAGCTTAAAAATAAGAGAGATGGAGGATGTATACATTTTATCACTTTGAAAGTGTATTTCTTTGAAACGATTAACTTTGAATAAAAAAACGTTGATAAAAAAATTGTTTCAATTCCATGTATGAGGAATTCCCTCTATATTTTTTTTTTGTTTTTGTATAAAAATCGTAAAGCGGTTTACAGAATACATGCACCTACTAAGTTTCAATTGTGTAGTCCTAATAGTTCTAGAATAAAGTGCCTGTGACAAAGTGCCTGGAACAGACTTTGAATTAAGGAGTAAGTTGAAATAAACTAATCTTTAGAATTGTTTAAAACTAAGATTTAATCCTGTTAAAAGGTAATTCATTACTTCCATGGTATTTTTTTGGCAGTCAGGGGCAAAATTTCTAATACGAAAGGGAGAAGCCACTGAATAAAATTCCTTAGTCTAAATCTATAGGAATGAAGAGTTTCATTTTTATTGGCTCACTATTGGCTGAGTTAACTAAGTTCTATTTTTATTAAAGGTCTTATGTGAGTTACACGTAACTGATGGTATGGTGTTGTAGTATCATCGCAAATCAAGGTGGTTCATAAATAAATTATAAAAATTTCAAAACTATTTTTTTTATAATTTGTATAAAAAAACTTATGTATCTATTTAATGTAATTTATTAATTTTAGAATGTAGTTACAATTTTAGCTCTTGTTCAGAATATAAACAGTCGCATTGCATTTTTGACTTGTAGTGTCTTTCATGTTAAAGTGTCACCTAGTTCTACAATGTATTTTGAATAAAATGGTTTTCAAAACTTTAAAACATTAGCAGATGGCGCTATCTTGTTTCTAAGCTTTAGTATCCTTCACCACCAGTTCCGCAGAATAAGCTTGTCTATGTTTATTTTTGGACTAGTAGAACGAGACGATGTCGAAATTTTCAAATTATATGATGTTAATCATTACATATTTTTTTAAACGTTTCACTTTCCTTTTATTTAGTAAAATATAAACAAAAAAAATCTTTGGCTACATTTAGTGTTTCTTAACGTAAGTTTTCACTTCAAACGCCATCTGTAATAAAAATAATTATTATAATTCCAATTAGTAGTAGCCCAGTAGAACGCCCTTGTTCTGAGAATTATCCTGGTTACCCGGGTAAATTATGGCTGCTAGATCAATATCCAGGTCCGGCCATGTGAACGTTCAAAAATACGAACCACGCCTCTTTTATCGGTAAATTTGGGTTGATAGTACATTAACCCAAATTTCATTTCGTTTGTTTCTCCTTTCAGGTCACTGAAAATATTTTACTTGAACAAAGACTATTTTAAACAATAAAACAATTCATGATCTATTGAATAAATTAACAACCCTTTGTTTGTTATTTTGTCTATCATTAATAAGTTATAATCAACATTTTACAACTTCTTTCGTACTATCTATAATTAAATTTCTTAACCGCTGCCGTCTATTGAGTGCGGTATCAAATAATCTATTCGTCATTTCTATAAAATTGGATTTTCATTATAATGGAAAGCTCAAAGATTTCAATCACACAGATAAATTTGTTAAACAAAATTACTGATTCCTTTTTGGGTAAGATGTGATTCCACTAAATTAAATTAAAGAATCTTTATGGCTAGTAAGAGTCAACGTCATCTACCGACGAATAGGATTAATTTTGAATTTGCCATAGCGTTAAAATAGAATTGTTTTCTAATTTCTTAGTTTTTAATCATGTTAATACTATATGATATTTACATGATTTAAGTACCATGCTCAAAACAAATATTACTTTTTGACAATAACAAATATTTGAGAAACTTTTTCAGTATTCAATACACCATCTAGTATGTAGTAGTAATCTTATGTAAGTCTTTAGTTTTTTAGGTGGCGCTTTAAAAAAATCTGATTAAGACTAAAAGTAGGTCACCTAAATATCTGGATCAATCGTCACGCGCAGCCGCGCAACTTACTGCATGCAATAAATGCCAATAACCTTTATTTCACTTCTATGAAATAACATTATTGAAAAATACCAACAGCGAACACGGCGTCATCTGTCGTCAAATAGAAACTAAATGTTTGTTGGCCTACCAGTGCGATAAGATAATTTTAAAATACTACTTTTTTATAAATTTTCTAAAATGTTATAGTATTGTTTTATAAAAACTATCTTTTAAATATTTTTTGTCCATAACTTTTATTGTCCAAAATGTTATTTTTCTGAACTTATTAAGATAGAAAAAACTCACTATAAATATTTTGAATAAAATAATTTAATACAAACTCTAACATTTTGAATTTTGAAAATTTCTGATGTAAGCAATTCTCTCACACATTAAATAGTTACTGTGTTTGTATTTCTTTTTTTAAACTCAAATATTTTATATTATAATCTACGTTAACTCTCTCTAATCAGTGTTGCTATACTTAAACTTGTAAGTATTCTCTTCGTACAAACTAGATGGCGCTAATACAATTATAGAAAGTAGCAATTTACAGTATGACGCACGAGAATTCAATATAGGTCACCCAGATAATCCAAGCCACGCCTAGTGCCGCAGTGCGGTACCGGTCAAATGTCAATGTACTTGAACTGTTTTACTAGGTCGGGATACAAACAATTCTCTGAAATGTGAAGATAAGAAAATTACTTATAAAACATTAAGTTGCTTTTTAAAAATAGAAGATACAATTAAATTACAGGTAAATTGGCTCATTAGTGATAGTTTTGAACTTTAACTTTTTAAAATAAACGCCATCTATCAATCTCAAGTTAAGCCACACATAAAATTGTAGAAATTTAAATGTATATTTCTGTTAACAATAGCACAAAACTACATTTTAAGGCTTATGTTATAAAAACGTGACGTAATGATGATGAAATTTAGTTTAACACCGTGAGATTTGAACTTAAACCAAACATTACTAAATTTAAGGAAGAGATATTACGCCATCTGTCGCAGACGCCAACTAATATTTATAAAATAGTTCAAACTTTTTCAGTTAGATGATGCTGATAAATTTCGTTGCTAATGAAATAGAATGCTATATATAATTAGGTCATCTAGTAAATGGAGGCCACCTGATGAATCCATATTCAGAACTCAACCTAGTGTTCCCACTTTATGGCACCTCATCATTATTACATAATGAATTTAAAGTTAAGCAAAATTTGCTGATTTTCGTTTTTGTTTTCATTTAAGCAGATAAAGTAGGTCGATGTAATGCTGTATTTTTTATCAACTTTACGCTGTATCCCGCACACAGCATGGTGGGCAGAGGGAACCTAGTTAAGACGAAGAAAGAAGAGTTACTAGAAGAGTTAGTTGCCTCGACGCCAGAGCAAAGAAATGGAAATATAAATTATTATAAAATTTGTATTTTTTATTTACAGTCTTTATTGCCATCTAACGGCCTAAATAGGAAATTAGCTTTGCGTTCTCGGAATTGTAGAACTATTAAATAACCCAGTTTTATAAGGTGACATCGATAGCGAACATTGACCCAGTACCCAGTTTCTAGGGCCGGGCGTGGCTCCATAGTTTTTAGGTCATGCCAAGCATATTATTTTTTAAGTATTCAAAATATTAAATTCAATTTAATATGAAATGTATTATATTACAGTATTAGATTTGTCACTTCATCTGTTGCATAGTACTATGGACTAACAAGCAGACATTTACAAATTAGTCCAATATCATTTAACTAGAGGACGCTAATTCATTTATTAAGATCATGATAAAAATATCCAACTATTGTGATGCTTTATTAAATAATATTATTTTTAAATATACAAAAAGGTTATGTTTTTTAAAAAATAACCATTACAAACGTCCTACTTATTTCGGCTGTATTTCTAGTGATTTTAATAGGAACTTCTATTAATTAAGACTCAAGAATTCTTCATCGGTCTTCAGTTACTTGGCCCATTGATATGGTGCGTCTCCATGTTTGACTAGAGCCTCAAAAAATTTAGTCGGAGATAAATATCCTTCCTCATCTAATTTGATCGTTTGTATACATATTTGCGGTAAAATACTTTATTCGTAAAAAAAAGAAAGCCAATATTTCATAAGAGAAGCAGATACACGACGTGGAGAAATGGCAGAAGAGCCGAAAGTATAAAGAAAATTGATACAATCAGCTCGTTTGGGAGGGCAAAAGGAGACAAAGCTCCAAAAGGTAACAAACTTACTTTACTTGAAAATAATACCTAAAACACCTGCCTTGGCCTGACAGCTCAAGATAATAACTTATGATACTTAGTTTAATTTACAGGTACTGCTGAAAATTTCGTCATAATCCAGCTGGATAGATATTTACAAGTTGAAATGCTTGATGATACAGCAGATCCGTTAAAGTGCTAGCTTGCTCATAAGGTCGACTTAAGCATGGGTCTAAGTGTGATTGCGGAAGAAATTATATGTATGTGCTGTAATTATATCCACAGAACACATATCTCAAAGTCATACTCGCATATCCGCTAATAAAATCAAAACGTTTAAAATATTCATTAAAATATATTAAGCTATTCTACTCCCAATTCGTTATTTTCATTGTGTATTCTTTTAAAATAATTCGATTAACCCATCTTTCTTCTTCTTGTTATTTCTTAATTTTATTTTTATATAGGTAATGTAACTTTTTTGAATCGTTTTAAATTACATTCTCAAAAAAATACTGCATTACTTATTTGTACTACTTATGTAATAGTTATATTAACGTAATTAGTACTTGTTGTTGTGTTCATAACTTTATATTTATTTTAAGTATTTTTTTAAATTTTGATCATTCAATACATATTTTAAAAAGAGAAACATTTACAAATAAAAAATACAATACCTATAATTTTTTACACACATATATTTAAATATTGAATTATTCATTTAGAATAATTTATTATTATTATTACTTGGTGAAATCATAGTGCTTAAACTAATCTTTAATGAACTTTTATTTTTTTTATTAGCTGTACCTCGAACGTGTAACAGGAACGAAAAATTCCTGTCCCAAAGCCGGAATGGAACAGCTGAAAATTACGGAACGTGTTCCAGCCTGGAACATGTTCACGTGAAAAGTGACATCTAGTGTGGAGTTTACTTTTGCCTTTATTTGTAATACAGATGGCGCTAATTTTGTTTTATTCACCAGCAAGAGCATTTATCCGCTAGAGAGCTCTACTATAACTTTAGCAAATAATTATTAAATGTAAAAGGCTTGTGCTTAAACGCCGCTTAATATTGTATCTATTTTACTACCAATAAAATTCAAAACGAACGAACACCAAATTACATACATTTCCTAAAATTCTAGTAAATAAATATTTTTTTTTCTTATTATTGCAAAAACTGCTTACGTAACGTAAGCACGTAACGTAACGTAATTGAAAATAATTTCAGCTCAGAGGTATCATCTCTACGCGATCTCTAGATAAATGATCTGGATAGACGGATAATAAATAATAAAAAAGACTGGTTTATATTATTTTTTTATTATTTCTTATATATTTTTTCCAAATGCTACTTTTATATCATTGTGTTTATATATTTATATCTATGTGTTTTGTAAATTCAGTTTTATAGTAGATGGTATATAGCTCTATAGAGTTATAGAGTTAATAATGGTATAGATTATAAATCTACCATTATTAAATCTGTAGTAAGTGTAGATTATTAAATCTTACTTAAAATTCTTCTGTATGTAGTCTGAGTTTAGTAAACGAGCAACATTAAAGTGTAACGTTATTACGTCACTGTCAAAATCATTTTCGAAATATTTGAAAATAAAAAAAAATAGTTTTTGTGTGTGGCGTTTTAAATATTATTGCGTTTGTTACTAATATTATATTAGTGGGAAATGTCTATTCATCGTGTCGTAACAGTTTCTAGATTAATGCTACAATGCAACCGTTTTTGTCTCGCCGGGGATAATTATTACCACAAACATATAAATGGGTAAAGTATATTTGATACAAAAACTTTTTTGTATTTTTTTATTTACTTGTTAACATTATCACCTTTATAATTATCTCACTAATATATTGAATTATACAATGTGCCCAACAATACGTAGATTTATTAGATACCGCATACATTAACTCTTATCGCTTATGTTCCAAATGAAGCATTTATTTCCATTATATAATTAATTTTGTTTTGCTAATAATATTTAGTCATCATACCTTAATACCGCAAACATGTTATAGTTTAAAATTTTGCACAATCACGTAATTACCAAACAATTGTATATTCTCTTCTAAAATGAGTCATCACTGGAAATGTAATATTGATTCAATTTTATAACTGCTTTTTCAGATTTATATCTCATTCAAAATCAAAACACACACAAACAATGAAAAATGAAAAAGAAAAACTTAGGACTTATGTAGTTCAAAGATATATAGATTATGTAAAAAATTATACAAATGTTTTAGAAAAAAGATTTCCTTCTGCAATGCGAATGTACCGAGTATTCAGTATAGGTATAAAAGATTTTTTGAAAGATTTAAAAACATATATTTCATTACGTTTAAAAATAATAAAAAATGGAGGATTTTCAAAAATGTCAAGACAAGATATTGAATTATATGAGAAAATGCCTTCAGATATGTGGAAAATAGCACCTGTGTTAATACTATCAGCAGTGCCTTTTGGAAACTACATAATCTTTCCTTTAGCGTAAGCAATAATTAATAATTTTTTTATTAACATAAAGCAGGAGAAGCAAGGAGAGCCTGGTGTTAAGACAGTTGTTGAGGAGCAAAAATACTGCACTGCATGCTGCAATCAATAATAATTGGGGATTAAACTCAACCTGACACTTAATCTTGAAGCAGTTTATTTTGATATAATAACTTTTTTCTATTATTGTACTTGTTGTATGCAGTGCTGGGGCACAAAGAATGACTGTAAAAGCGGTTGGGGATTCGGTCCCCACTCAATGAAATGAAATATTTATTTCTATTTATATTTCTATTTCTTAACTTTGGTGTTGAGCCAAAGCACAGTGTTGAGGTCTGTCACTCAACAGCAATGCCTCCAGTATTCGATGGAAAGTGGGGAAAAGGGGAAGCAGATTTTTTTTTATAAAAAGTTTAATTTACAGATTCTTAAAACCAAGAACATTATTATGCTCTCACTTTTGGTCTATACAACAAAAGGCAGAGTTTTCTGTACAAGATCTAACAGATCGTCTTAGGAATAATAAACCAGTATTCAGGGCTTTACAAGCAAAGTCAAATTTAGTGCCTACTGGAGACTTAAAGACGAAATGGAAGAGAATTATTGGACTGCTTGGTTCTGGAGTTCATCCAAATGCGAGTGAAGTGTTAGACTGTAAAGAACTTTTTTCCAAGGAACCATTTAGCTTAGCTAGTTTATCATATTCACATATGGTAAATATTAGTTTTTTCATTATTAGATGTTATTCAACAGTAAAGATAGAAAAATACTTATAGAGAACCACTGCCTCTCAGAAACCTTCCAGCTCTCTGACCTCTATGTCTTGTCGTGTCTATCAAATATTTTTATAAAAAAAATATTTATGTTACTCACTTTCTTTGTTAGCTTTGTTTAAAACAAGGTGTTGTAAGGGCACAATATTTATGTGACTACTTAGTCACAGATGAGGTTAA
The DNA here is from genome assembly GCA_018249775.1 of Heliconius hecalesia formosus. Classification (NCBI taxonomy): domain Eukaryota; kingdom Metazoa; phylum Arthropoda; class Insecta; order Lepidoptera; family Nymphalidae; genus Heliconius; species Heliconius hecalesia. The sequence continues at coordinate 54,324 of DWMY01000037.1, forward strand.
AAAATATATTTTTTTTAGCTTTGCATTACGTTTCTACACATAGGTTCCCCTCTTTCTGTTGAATTCTGAAGGCATTTAAAATTATGGATGTTACTTTTTATTTACAGGGACATTTATTAAAAGCGCATGGGTTGCGTCGCAGTTTATTTAGACGAAAAAAGTTGAAGTACAGAGCTTTTTTGTTGCTAGAAATGGACAAAGCTATAATGAGGGAGGGTGGTGTGGAAGTACTGAGTACTGATTCCTTGAGGAACGCCTGTCACATGAGAGGGTTGAACGGCAGTCACTTGTTGAATCAGGATATGAAAGATTGGCTGAATCAATGGCTGCAAGTGTCACAAAATTTGGACCCTGCCTCATATTCATTGTTATTACACTGCCCAATATTCTTCGCATATAATCACCCACAAAATTGGGTACTTATTTATTAATAAAAATTTATGATTTTAAATATTTTTTAAAATCATTCTTTAAATGTGATGATTGTGGGTGGAATTCCCACTTGAGGCAGAATGACTAATTTGAACTTCTTGCACTGGTAACAATATAAATCACTTTTTCAACAATTTCTCGAAAGTCGGACGGAAAGAGTGTCTTAACACTAGATTCCCTCAACTTACCTTGCTATATGCAGGATACAGCATAAAACGATTAAAAATAAATATTAATATTATTGTTCTTAAAAAGGGATTTATTGCCGGTGCCGATGCATGTTAACGACGGCTTTATTATGATTCTGAATCTCCAATAATATAGAAAAATTATTGATATTAAGTGTATCAATAATTTTTATGTATTATTGACAACATTGACATTCACAACTTTTACATTTTTACATGTAATTAGTATTAAAGTAAATGTTATTTTCATTTATGTATTAAATATTTTGTATATTTGACTTATAGATATCAACAATAATTGATTCAACATAATTATTATTTTTGTCACAATGTTCTGTGATTATTGCAACTGCAATATAAAAAGATATGCAAATATATGCAATATAATAATAAAAAGTAAATTTAATTTAATATTAATTCTTTGTTTATTATAATATTTAATTTTTGATATTATTAGGTTTTAAAACAATTACTTACTGCACAAATTATATGAATACATAGCACATGTATGAATAACATCACTAAATGTTGGTGCAAACATTTTTAAATATTTTTGTATTTTAATTTTATCTTTACTCATGCTTGTTATAACTTCTATCTTGTTAGTTGTTGAGAGTATTATTTATTTAAATTACTTGTTAATAATTATTATTATTAAGTGTTGGAATGTTATAATTAGTAAAGCTGTTTTTTTATAATAAATTATGTACTTAAATCATGATGTTTTATTGAAAATATTATTTTGCAAATCTTTATAAAATTTCACTTTTATCTTGCTAATTTTCAAATTGCCCTGCGATTCTATAGTTATCTATACTATTAATATTAAAATTGATTTGAATGTTATATACCTTTCTGACACAATTGGATTTCACTGGACTATAACATTAACTCATTAATATAGGTAAGTATGTATATTATGTCCTTATGTGTTGCATTAAAAATACATGATATTTTAAAATATGTAATATAATTCATAAAACTCTTTAAGATTATTTTTGTATATCGTTAACATATCATTATTTTTAGACGACCAAACAAACTATTTGACTTACTGAAATATACTTTATTCAATACTACTGTCATGTTCATTAATATAAGCAAATATGTCATTTAAAAGAAAAATGTCGTTTAAGTTTTCTTTCTTGTTGGTTTTCATTACTTCAGTTAAAAGTAAAAAACCTATAGCTAAATCTTTTCAAACAACATGGCGCTTAGAATGTCAGTTAGGTATAATCGGTGATCCCCACTGTCCAATTGACGGTGGCTGGTCGCCGTGGTCGTCGTGGTCAAGTTGCTTTGGTGCTTGTGATAATACCGGCTACCGTAAACGGATGAGAGAATGTAACAATCCTTCGCCTTCAAAAGACGGTATGCCTTGTAACGGCTTAGAACTTCAGACCGACTCATGTTATCTGAAAAATTGCTCAGTTAAAGATTTCCGACAACTCGTTGAGGGCAATTCGGCGAGAACTGAAGCTTTGCATCAACTAGAAGCTGTACCAATCTTAATGGAACAATGTCTTCGAACAGAATGTCCCTTTGAAGCAATTGAAGCAGCATTATCTACTGAAAATATTTGGCAATTAAATTATGAAGCTATTTGGAATGCACTCCAATGTGTTAAACATGATTTGGGCTGTCCCCTCAAGGGCGAATGGGGGCCATGGGGGCCATGGTCTGAGTGTGGAGCCCTGTGCGGCAAAGGTCTTAAATGGAAATTAAGGCAATGCGATACCCCGTCTCCATCAGAAAGTCATTTAGTATGTTTAGGAGCGCCCATACAACACGAAGAATGTGACGGTGAGCAATGTGCAATTGATGGAGAATATTCAGAACAAAATGTTAGTGGGTCTTGGGGGGAATGGGGATATTGGTCAAAATGCTCTGAAAAGTGTGGTTCTGGAATCCGACGCAGGAAAAGAGCTTGTGTCGAAAAACATGTTTCTTTAGCAGCAATAACTTGGGGAACTCATTGTCGTGGGCAATATAACGAATTGGAAATGTGTAAAAATAATAAATGCGTACTCGACGGTGGTTGGTCAGGCTGGAGCAATTGGGGGCCATGCTCACAATCGTGTGGCGCTGGTAAGAGATCAAGAACTAGATCATGCACTCGCCCAGTACCCTCTCACAATGGCACACACTGCATAGGATGTAAAGTTGAAGTAGGCTCGTGCAACTTAGCACCATGTGAAGCTTATAGTCATACGATTGCAGTCTTTAATGGTGAATCAGTTTTACAATATAATTTTCCTAATAGGCGGTCTACCTTTTTGCACTTTTATGTCCGATTTATGCCCTTATCTCCTCACGGTACTCTACTGCGTCGAGGATCCGCACATGATCCACTCGTTCGACTTAGTTTGCAAAAATGGCATGTTTGCTTAGATGCTAATGGCTCTTCAAAATCATGTACCCTACCGCGTACATGTTCTCCTTCAATTCTTGAACCCTCAATGTGGCATTCTATATTAATAACTATTACCAACGGTGCTGCAACTCTAAGAATAAATGATGCTCAAAATCCAATACAAACTTCATTTCCGTGTGATCCAGAACTCTCAAATGACAAAATCAATATTTACATTGGAGAAAGATTTCGAGGAGAAGTACAAGAATTGGTTCTCAATTTCATTCCATTAAAATTATTGATGGAACGTGAACGCAGAAATATTAATCTTGATTTTCGTCCTAGTTCACTATCGAACATGGTTTACGAAACGGCTAACATAGATGAAGCTTATTTATATCTTGAGAATGGGCAGTATTTAATATTACCGTGTTTTGAAAATCAGGATGAGTGGCAATTAGACTTTGTTATAAAATCACAAAGCGACGCTGGGACAATTTTATTTATGTCAAACGATAGCCTCGATATCTGGTTGATAGTAAATCTACAAAATAAAAGGTTAAAAATGAAGTTGATTTATGACGACTTCCAATCAGAAGCAATGAGTTCCTTAGACTATTTTCCAAATCAATGGCTACATTTGAAGTTGAATAAAAAGAAAGACACAAGCACAATAGCAGCTGCTGTAAATTCAGGAGAACCATTTCATGCATTTTTAAAGGAAGACTACAAATCAAATAATTCAGTAACCACTGCTAAAAATCAATCCTATGTAAATCGTGCTTCGGATAAAATTATTTGTAGTAATGAATTTTTTGTAGGAGGCGCTCCTATAGAAAAAACTAGTAAAATATCTGAGGATATAACATCATTTTCTGGAACTATAGCTGCCATTAAAATTAATAATAATATGTTAAATTTACACGATTTTACCGTTGAGCGCAATAAAGATGGCTTTATCCAACTGTCATCAAGATCTGCTAGTGTATCAGGGTCTTACCATGAGACGCATTGGGGCGAGTCAAAGAAATTAAATTTAACGTGCGTACACGCTCGCACGGCGAGATATCCTAATTTTGCATATTGGTTTTATTTAGATACAGCAATTGAGTTGCGCAAAACTAAAAACCAACGCTCAATTGACGACGGTAAAGTATTGCGCCTATTTATAACAGCCGAGAACGACTGCCAAGGTTTTTACACCTGTCGAGGTCGCATTAATAAGCGTACGCAAAATTTCGTTACTTACGGGGTACTTGGGAAGATCAATCTTAAACTGGCGAGTCCTGACACTATCACAGTTATAGCCGTGTTCACAACGGTATCTCTCGTCATATTTACATTGACATGGCTTGTTATTGAAGGGTATCATGACATTCGAGACGGATATGGGTTTTTTCGCGATGTGCACTTGTCACCAGAGGAAGAAGCTGAAGTAATTTGTAAATACATTGATCAAAACACCCACTTAATGGGCTCTGAAAGCGCAGTCAATATAGCTAAAAGTAAAGCCAGACGCCGAGGCAAACGTTTAGCGAGTCGAGCAAGTTTTGGAGCCCAAGAACCGGAGGGAATGTTAAAAATAGGTAAAGAAGGAATATTTGATGAAAATATATCAAGCGAACCGGAAGATTTGCCACCGCTGCCGGAAGTAAAAAATTCAATACAAAAGCCATCACATGAAGTATATCGATGTGAACCCTCATACGTTAGCTCACCGCGACACGGTTCTATCAATACCTCCTTGGGATCCAAGTTATCCTCATCCTCTTTGGACACATCCTCGAGATTTTTATGTACACGATTACTTTTAACTACATGTAAAAATTCTAAAGAGAAGTTATCGAAGAAATATCGAAATTTAAACAAGCCAAAACGTTTAAATGGAAACTTAATAGAATGTAACAATGCTTCACCAGTACAGAAAGTCCTACAGAAATTTAGTAATTTGAAGTCTATTGAAAGCTTAAATTTTAATACTGAAGAAAACCCTTAAAACTTATTTTAGTGTATTTATAAGATATTAAAATGTCATATTTCTCTTAAGATTAATTTCATTTCAACATATACAAAACAAATACATAAAAAAGAAAAAGGAAATTTCTACTTTCACTCGTCTAATATTTTATTTACTTAATCAAACTTTATTTATATGCAACAATCATTTAATAAAAGTCACGAATACAGTAAATTATATTTATTATATAAAAACTTTATCATCAATAATAATATAAATTTAGTGTAAAACTGAGTAAAGGTAATTAAATAAATATATATTGCTTTAATGACAACTTTGTATAATATTCACTCAATATGGTTTATTCAAATTAACTTTTAGCATTACATCATTCTTAGAATGAAGATATGAAGACATTTTATCACACACAGGTAAAGGGTCCAAAAACCAAAAAAATCGTATGACGTTATTTACTAATGGCCTTAAAATAACATCAAAATTACAATAGTTATTAGTAGTTATTAATATTATTTATAGTTATTTACAGCTGTAAATATTGCAAATGATTTATTTCTAATAATATTGTCTTTACATGATTTTTTTTCTTTTTTATTATTTAAAGTAAACAACTTTTAATATTTTAATAACAACAGATTATCATAACATCCTGCATATCCAAATAACTAGCTAAGCAAAGATAAAAATCAATACACATCACTTTGCAATGTTGATATAGAAATATTATATAAATAAATAAATAACACACAAATCCACTTAAATAAGCAAAAACACGGTATTATTATTGATTCCTCAGCAGACTTTAAAATTAGACTTCATTTATGGCACAATAAATTCAAATATAAAATGGATGAAAAAAGTCCTACACTTATAATTTGAATTCTTTAATTTAAAATACATACTGTTTGTAGCTTTTAACATTGTGCTTAGTTTAATTTAGTACATTTGTGCTTTAGACAACTATTATGAAACTGTCCTGGAATTATCTAATATTTTATCATTTTTAGGCTCACCTTCAGATTGCTTTCAACATGTTTAATATAGAATTCTAACATTCAATTTAAAATCTACCCTAAACCAATGTTATACTACGTTTAATATTTATTTGAAAGTAAATTAATTATTACTAAAACATGTTTTATTACATTTTCTAAATATCTACATGAAGATTGTTTTGTATTCTTCTCTACGATTCATATTTTGAATTTCTTATTTCACCTTTACAATATGGTATGAAAAACCTGACCTGTATATCTTACAAGGTTTAAACAGACAGATTAAAAACTTTATAAAAGACTAAGCATTGCTCGCGACTTCATTTGAGCGGGACTTAAATACTTGAAATGGAAAATTCGGTTTTGACAAATTTAGAGAAATCCTCTTTGACTACTCCTCTACATTTTTTTATCTACATGCATGCCCAAGTTCTAATTTCAGTAATTTTAAGTCTAGTGGTTTCGTCTGTGCGTTGTCTCTTAATCACTCCATAACAGAAGAGTTTTGTAAAATATGTTGATCCGTTCATTGAGTAACTACAACTAACTTCAAGATTGCTATAAATATGTTTAAAATGAAAGAAAAAACAGATTTTTCTTTATTTTAGAGATTCACCATTATGAGAATGTTCACCAGTTGTTTTCACCAGTTTTCATAATACATAGGTTTTGTCTAGCGTTTTCTAATATTGTTTCATATTATAAAACTTCTCTACTTTATTTCCACATGGAATATAACAAGTGCTCCTACTACATTTAATGTCTTTCAAGCAATTGGTGCATATCAATTGAGCAAAACACCTATTTCCTAATATTTTAATAATAATGTTTATATATTGGAATCACATTACATATATACTGATGTTTAAAAGTAGTTAAAGCTTTATATGTACAACAATTTAATCAATGCTGCTCAATCAAAAAGGCAACTATCTTAATTATTAAGTTTATCTATATGAATATGCATAATATATACATAATACTATAAAAATGTGCTTTATGTATATATTTAGAAGAAATACGAGATATATTTAGTCTTTATGGGAATGAATGCTTGTAGATCGTCTTCGTCGTCTTTGTGTTTTCTTCGTCTCTGGGTACATTTGGTAATACATAGCGGTGAAAAGAACTCCTGAACTTAGTGCAGTGGATACCAAGAAATTGAACATTAGTTTCATGTCTGCAGAATCCACATATATGGTAAAGACACGAGCTGAAATATTATAGTATGCATTATTACCTACTATATATAATTAAGAGGTACCTTTATATCAAATCAAACTAAAGAGATTGTTGATTTTTCATGAGTGCTTTTTCTAATAAAGAATTTTATATTTTATAGATTTTTAAATAGTAAATATTGCAAATTTTCACAATCATGAATTATTTTATTCTGGGGCATCACAGTCATAAGATAGATTGGTGGGTGCTTATGTGTTATTTAACCCAGAAGTTATTTTAAAGTTATTTTAAATACTTTTAAAATAACCTGTGTCATTAGACAAATTCAGAATAATATGATAATTGTATACAGGATGGAAGTGTAAGCACCACTTTAAATGAAACCACAGTTTTAACTACTCTATAAAAGCCTAATATAAATCAGAAAAAAATAAATTCCCAAAAATGAAAAAGTTGTTTTTCAAACAAAATAAATAATAAAATTGTCGTTTTAAAATAAAACTCCATTTGTAAGGACGACGCACGCACACATAAGCCTATCAAAGGAACACCGCCGCACACGCCTCATAGAGTTAGCGCCGCCATAAAGTTCAAAATTGTTTAACCTTTAGTAGTATTTTTGTAGTAGTAAATGTTTACGTATTGGGATCTATACGTAATCGCGTCACACGAAATACAGGTACGGATAAAAATCGTGAAATGAAAAAAAAAATCCTATGTCCAAACTGTTGAGGCATCTTAATTAATTTCTTTAGGTATGGGTTTGAAATATTTTACCCTATATGCTGTTTTCGTAAAAGGAGCGCTGCCTCTTCCACTCTGTATATGGTAGGAATTTATTAAAAAAAATCTAATTTTACTTTTTTGACATAGAAGTTAATGTTTATATGTTTTGCTTATATTCATGATTCAATTTATTTATAGATTTCTGTAATAATGAAAAAAAACTACTTATTCACTTACAAAGGTTGGTGAGTACTGATATAATCCATGTAGTCAGAGACACTGCATCGGCATTAGCTGCTTTAATAATGCCATAAATGTATGTAACTTTAGCTGATCCACTCAAAGGTGTACACAAAGGCTAAAAATTTTAAGCAAACTTTTATAGTCAAAAACATAGCATATCTAAATATTAAGTATGATAGTATATTTTAGCTTTGAGCAGTATCCTGCACATTGCAGGGTGTAAGCAGATAGAACCTAGTGTAAAGATGTTGATAATATTAAATATTTCATTTCCTCAAGTGACCCTCAAACCCACAATCTATCGCATTTGCAGTCACGCTCTTGTACCCTTACTTTTTTAGCATTTCTGTAAGGAGGTTTTGAGAAATTTATATTATCCGAAACCCACTGGTAATATCAGCAAGAGATAATGCTATTTCAGAAGGCGAGGGATTGCCTCTATGCAATTTTTTGTAAGTTTTCTACAAATATTCTCCTATCTTAAGTTTGTTCACTCTTAAAATGTAAGGAATAGTTATTATCAAGGATAAGGGCTTAAATGTTATTAATAATTATTAACTGCTCAATGCTTACCACAAGATATGAAAGAATTTCTTTTGGCAATATTCCTAATGCAAATCCTATACTTGTTGTGAAATAAGCAAGTGATGTAACAAGCACAATAGGTGCAGATAGATAACCTTTAAATTTCAATACATAATACACAAGCACATAGATTTGTAGTAAGATTATGGGATATTCCATATACGTCATGACACTATAATTGTTTGTATAATTATAAAGGGTCATAATTGTAAACCTGAAATAAAACAGTATTAAAAATTTACCTGAGTCATGATTTCAAAATGTATTAAATAAATCTGTTATGTTACATAAACACCTTCAAGCTTTTTATTTGGTTGAATAGCTACTCAAAACTTACATTAGTACTTTCTAATAGTGATAATGTAAATATGTTTATAAACTTACCCTGTAATTTCCATGAGCATAGCTTGTAAATATATTCCTTCCGCTGATTGTTTCTTTCTGATATAGATAATTTGTGGCACTTTTAAGAATAAACATGATAAAACTGTTAAGGTACTGATAGCATTTGCCACTATCTGCACCGTTTGCGAGTCCATGTTGAATGTATCCTGAAATCAATTATAGTAGTGCTTTAACATTATAAGCGAAACAAGGTCAGAGAGGTAATTGGAAAGAAAATTGATTTAAATAGATGTTGGCAGGGGTCTTCAGTTACCACTCAATTGTCCCGCCACTAAATTGTCAACAAACAAGGTCACATTAAATTATTGCGAACTAATTACGAATTATTCGACTGTGTTAATATCGATACATTTTCTTTTATCAAATATGCTAAAATAACATTTATTTTAATAAAGCTGTAAACTAATATAATAAAATCAGAAGAATATTTATAATATTGCATTTGAGAAAATAGAATAACCTAACAGAAGATATTATATCTAACCATTCTAACTTGTTTGTCTCATCTTGAAACTTACTTTGTCACAAGCAATTAATTAATTTTTAAAATAAATACATATAAATTTTGTAAGCATTTCTTATTTCTCAAAAGCAAGGAACATTATTATACTCTAAGGAGAAAGGGATTTATTGTTCAAAGGAATGATTGCCATTTTCAGTTTTAAATATTAGTGTCAAAAATAAAAGTGACAGAGAACAACAAAATCAATATTAACATTTTTTTTAAATTTTTAATATACTTTTTTTGTTATAAAGTACAACTATAATATTTAAGTGATTTATAAATATATTTTGCCACAGCTTAAACAACTCAAATTTTAATTGTATTACTTAGTTACTATTACGATATTTTCATGCAACTATCCAGTCGGCTATTTTAGTTTTTACTATGTATGCATGCATGTTGTTTTCTGAATTCTGAAGACATGTCATATTATAAAAGTACATATATTGGCAGTTCTCCTAAAATTGTTACTTTTAACCAAAAAATATGATTTTTTTAAAACCAGCGTGTAAAGCCGTAATTTTGCTGTGAGATGTAAGCTTGGACATTATAATTCACGTTTATTGAAGTGGCATCTATGAACAACCCCTATTTATTTTATAAATGGAATTTTTAAAAAATGTGTTAAAACGGACAATGACGATTAGTGTAGAATAATGATAAGCAACTTGAGAAAAATGATGCTGTGGTACCAACAATGATTCTTTACAACAGAATTGAAATTAAATACTTACTTATTTAGCTTCACACTGTAATACTAGTGGGAAAATCAGAGAGAACGGAACCCCAAACGCTACGGTCTCTATATACCTCTTTCACCTCGTCCACTATCATCAACTTTTCATACATGCCATCTAGGGCGTCTTCATGCTTTTTACGTGATTTTTCTCCTTCATTATCTTTGATGCTGTATTTTCGAAAGTCTATCTTTATTACCGCTCACTTTTTCTTCATTAATCTTTTTTGCTATTCCTTCATCATCAATCCATTTGCACGTTCTATTATATTCTCATAGTGAAAAGTATGATTGACTTTTTCCTAGTTAAGTTGTGGACACACGAGTGCTTAGGATGCTATCTTGGGAACAGACCAATATGTAATCGTTGCTATAATAAGGAGTCTGTTGCATTTTGAGTTACGAGACGTCCACACTTGGAGTCGAATTTTCGCATAAGAAGCTGGAAGTTTAAAGATCCATCGATCAAAGAGCAATAAGTATTTCCAAAATATTAGACATCTTTGAAATAGAAAACGGAAATTATATAAGAAAAGCAGCGACAGAAATATGTGGTAAATGATAACGAAGTCTTAGTAAAAAGCACGATAAATGTGATGATAAAGTGAAAGACACTGTAGAGAAAAAAAGCTCTTTAGGATCATAAGGCCTCAGATAAATCTTTTAAAAAAGAAAAAGAATATGCTACAAAGGCACCAAACGAATACTATATAAACAAGTACTGATAAAGATAAAGCGTGAAAGGTCTGAGAAAGAAAGAAATAAAATGTTCACGAGCAATTTTAGTAATTCCTAAGGTTGTTTATTAATTTGCCACACATTTTACAGTAGTGAGCAGGTCGCAGGAGGTCCTAAACTAAGAATTTTTTTTAGATGTTTGACAAAAGTATAAGATATTTTGGGAGACTACCTCGGTACAATACTTTAATCGCTTCCCTTGTTGTAAAGTCTGTGACACAAAGTGACATGCGAGGGAAAATTTCCTTCCCAAGGAAAGAAGAACCAGAGCCTATTCTTGCATTTGAAAGAAATGAAGAAAAGACGCACAAGGTTATTGCTGCCGATAACAGAATTAGCGGTGCCTGAGATGCATTGGTGAGACCGTGATAACAGAATATTTGCACGTTTAGGAACACTGTGCAATGCTAACGAACGACGCTGATATGCGGCAGCGAAACGTAGGTGTTGCAAAAGAAGAATGAAAGAAACGTAAGATATGTAACATTAAATCCCTCGTAAGTCCTCTAGTTATGTAAAATATCCTAAATTGTATGGGCTGCCGAAAATACACAATAAGACTAAACTGACTGTATCTTCAATAGTTAGCCAAATCAGTATAAACTCAACATGCCATGGACTCTTACCATTTTGTTTGTCGACTGAAAGATCTTAAGTTAGCTAACAAAAAAACCATACTCACATACTTCAATAGTGAATCTTATCCACGTTTATCTACCATTGGCAAATCTTTATTTCAAAAAAGCCCACCAATTCTGCGACGCTGTACACCTAAGGAACGAGCTTTGATGGGTGAAGAATGCCTTTCATCAGAGCAAGATGCCTACTCCCCTCCAGCGTTATCAGAAGACCCTCAGTTGAACGACACCGGGACTTCTATCATATGTAAAACAACTTTTGAAACAGACAGAATTGCAACATTTTAAGAGTATTTTAAGAGAAAAGCTTCCATTAAAACTATATTTAAGTCTAACAAGAAAGTAAATCCAATTCTTAAGACTAGTGAAACGTAATTTACCTCTGCAGTGTGTAGGCCTATAAAAACTAGACAGTAACTGAGATTTAAAATACATTGTTCAAAAAAGGGGAAGCATCGGTATTGGGGGAATCTTCGATGTCAAGAATGGACATGCAGCGAAGTCAGCTGCGTCTGGGTAAAGAGCGGATAAACCTAACCATAATATCGGGTCTAATAAATCCCAAACCCTCGCTCGGGAGAAAAGATATATACAGAGGTCACGAAAAAACATGGCATTTATAAATAGATTGACGAGTGGTAACAGTTGATAAAGTAAAACATACAGAGAGTAGGGCTGTTGGCGCTCCGTTCTCTCTGACTACCCCGCTAGGGATAAAGTGAGATGTAAAAAAAAGGAATAATGAAAAAAATAAATAAAAACAACTAAAGAATATTAATAGAAATCGTTAAATTTTTGATATATTTTATTAACTGTAAATATAAAATATAAGTTGAAGTAGCTTATTTTTGTACTGTTCTATATGCAGTAATATTATTTATAACGTTTCCATTACACTGAAACTAAATGCCGTGGAAGTAATATAGCAAGAAGATTCAGATGAATAAAATCCGAGAAAAATTCACGAACTAAATTTAGGCATTACGTAAATTTTTAGTCATAGCTGGTTTAAACATTAAAAATTCTTCACACGACCCATCAGTGAGTACTAGTACTATTAGAAATATGTCTAAGATTCAGGACTACAGCCTGAAATCAAACCCATTCGTCTACTCGAAAAGCTAATAATCATTGTCTTCAGCTACTTTTCTTCCAGCGTCATTGCCATCTTTTACTATTTTACTAGCAATGACGTCGCAACCAATGATGTTTTTACATAAAACACGTTGGAATTTTATGAAAAACTCATTCAAAGTACATGAAATTTGCTGGTTACAGATATGTTCAAAATGTTGATATAAGTATATATATTAACGATTGCCGAAACATTTTTAATCTATAAGTAGTAAATAAAGATATCAATGACGATTCATGTGCTAAAATTAGGAGAATCCAATTTAAGACTTATTTATAAATTGTTAAAGCATCCGTGGCGGCAGTTGCACCGTCAGAAGTTAAAGCTCTGCATGCTAACATTATTATAAGACAAAATAAACACTACGTTAGATAACGTATTTTCGTGGCAATTTTTAAAACAAATGCTCGCTCGATCAATGACCCTATTTTTATAAACTTTTTTGCGATCGATTTTTGTGTAGCTACACCTAAATTATAGGCACGTTTTATTATTAAAACCTTTAAGTATGTACTTATTTCATTAAAAATAGCAAATAAAATTAATATAGTTTAATTACGAATATTTTTGAAAAGAAATTAGCTAAGAACACATCAAATCTCCACGTAAAATATGCCATTTTTTGAAGGTTTTTTCTTAAAATATATTTTTGTATATACTAAATAATCAAACTTGTCTAGATGCCTTGTTTATTATTTAGTTAAGTATATGATATGATATTCATCTTATTAAAATTATTTACTATTAATGAGTAATCACAAGGAAATTGAAATATGTGCGTTTTGGAGAACTGCCAATATACAGTACATATCGATTGCTCAATAAATTAATGCATCTAACAAAATAATGCTTAATATTTTTAGGGAAAAAATATATATTTACTATTATTTATTAATGAATATATAATAAAATATTAAAAGCATTACAATAATAATAATAATAAATGAATTATAATTAATTATTACATCATTAAAGAGATTATGATAAACATAAACATTTTGATTTTTGATACTTCAATTGTTTATAGGTTTGTAATGGCTCGGCAAACTCTCACAAACTTCAAGCTGGCAGTTCTCCTAAAATTGTTAATTTTAACCAAAAAATTTGGTCTTTTTTAAAACCAGCCTGTAATACAGAAATTTTGCTGTGAGATATAAGCTTGGACATTATAATGCACGTTTATTAACGTTACATAAATGTGTTAATACGGACAATGACAATTAGTGTAGAATAATGATAAGCAACTGAAGTAAAATGATGCTGTGGTACCAATATATCCATACCTATATTATAAATTCGAAAGTAACTCTGTCTGTCTTTTACGCAATCAGGGCCAAACCGCTAACTCAATTGTACTTTTTTTTCTCATATTTGTAATATTGTCGATATATAATAATATATTAAAATACTTTTTAATTTGACAGGCACTTTATTCTGCCATGTTAATAACAACCGACAGTTGCTAAGCAACGGTTTGCAAAGTTCGTTTGTTGTTTTAAGAAAACGACACCCAAACTGAGCTTGCTTAACGAATACATGGCGTGCGCCGACACAACCTTATGAGATACATTAAAAACAATGTTTTACAAAAATATTGTCCTTTAAAAAATGCTTTAAAAAGTCCGCGATACATATGCCATGTCTGTCTCTGAAGGTTGAGCAAAAGTAACCATCTTAATTGATTTACTTTATATTTATCGGGTTGGTTGTATATATTTTCTATAATTTGATATTAATCCTTATGAAAACGAATATAATAGGCACTTTTAGCATTTCATCTAGATTGAAATTATAGTTTACTGTATAACATTCTAATAAATAGAGATGTCACTGATTCGAAATACCTTCGGGCGGCATAGTATGACCGACGCGAACGGGCACATGACTGACGGTTTTGTAAATTTTCATACATTTTTGAACTACTGTTAATTTTTATGCAATTATTTGCTGTTTATAATTAATTTATATTTTTTTTGGTTCTTCGCTTATTCGAGTAGTAGATTAGTTAGATTTTCATTAATTTCTTGGTGTGGTGTAAGTTGCGGCCCTGCGCGGCATCGGCATAATATTATTTAAGTATTAAGGAAAGAATTGTTATATCATCTCGGTTGGATGGCTATCTATACCGTTGTTACACACTTAATAAATTGTAGTTTTAGTTTTTTGGGATTTTATTTGATATTGCTAGCAAAACTTATCATAATTAATGTAGAAAGGACTTTCGTTATTTCAAATAGCATCTATGTACGCGCGCATGGAAAACGTGTAAAAAGATTTTTCCCGGGTAAATCAGTAAAATCGATTACTGAAAGTCCAATCAATCAGTTCAGTTATTCTGGATATTAGCTCGGGGAAATAGAAAGACAGACAGAGACTAAAAATATAATTTTCTTTTATTGTATTTGAGTATTATGTAAATAACCAATAAATGCACTTGCAAAAACATAGCACAACACATTTAATTTTAATTATTTTAAATATTTATTTTACTTTGATAATATTAATAATGTAGCTGGTTTTGTTTAGTTTTTTTTAATTAATATTTTATTTTGGTTACGTTTACTTATAATTTTCTTCATTTAAATTAGTTACATATTTTCGAAAATAATTTCCTAAATATATCTAATAAGCATTCGTATAGTTTAAGCGGGCGAAGCTGCGTCCGGGTCCGCTAGTATATATATATATATATATATATATATATATATATATATATATATATAATTGAAATTAAATACTTACTTAGCTTTACGCTGTATTACTAGTGGGAAAGTCCGAACAAAACGCCAAACAGTACATGTGTCTCTACATACCTCTTCCACCTCATCCACTATCATCAACTTTTCATACATCTGGGACGGCCTCATGTTTTTTACGTGATCTTCCTCCGGTATCTTTGATGATGTATTCTCGAAGGTCAAGTGAGGTCTCCCCTCCTCTTTGTTACCGCTCACTTTTTCTTCATAAATCTTTTTTGCTATTCCTTCATCACCAATCCAACCATTCGCACGTTCTTCTATATTCTCACCGTGAAAAGTATGATGGACTTATTCCTAGCGGATATTTTAGGTTAAGTTGTTGACGCGCGAGTGCTTAGGATGCTGTCCTGGGAACAGACCAATATGTAGTCGTTACTAGAATAAGGAGTCTGTTTTCATTTTGAGGCAGCCAACTTGGAGTTGAATTATCGCATAAGAAGCAAATCAAATAGGAATAAGGGCTTCCAAAATATTAGACACATTTGAAACAGAAAACGGAATTGTTGTATACTCTGCCATTATATTTAAGAATTATATGAGAAAAGCAGCGACAGTAATAGGTGGTAAGAAAGTACTGATAAAGATGAATCGTGAATGTTCTGAGAAAGAAAGAAATAAAATGTTAACGAGCACATTTCTAACGAAATTTCAGTGATTCCTAAGGTTGTTTACTAATTTGCCACACGTGAGCAGGTAGCAGGAGGTCCTAAACCAAAATGTTTTTTTTAGCATTTGTAAAATACGAAAATATGTTTAATAGGGATGTAAGATATTTTTTGAGACTGCCTTGGTACAATACAATGGTTCACTGCCTGGTATCACCTGGTTCAACTGGTATCACTCAGCCTGTATGCGAGAAGGGAAAGGCGTCTCACGTATTGAATTTGGTTGCGCCATGTCAACTTGGCAGCATGAAGTGGCACAAAGTGACATGCGAGGAAAAACTTTCTTCTCAAAGAAAGAAGACCAGGCTCTGGTCCTTTCTTGAGAGAGGACTCTCAAGAAAGGACCAGAGCCTGGTTTTGCATTTGAAAGAAATGAAGAAAAGACGCACAAGCGTATTGCTGCCGGTAACAGAAATAACGGTGCCTTAGATGCATTGATGAGATCGTGAAATGAAAGAATAGTTGCACGTTTGGGTACACAATGCAATGCTGACGACCGACGCTGATATTCAGCAGCGAAACGTAGGTGTTGCAGTAGAAGAATGAAAGAAACGTAAGATTAAGTCCCTCGTAACTAGCTGTGTAAAATGTCCTAAATTGTATGGGTTGCCGAAAATACACAATAAGGCTAAACTGACTGTATCTTCAATAGTTAGCCAAATCTATACACCGAGGTGTAAACTGGCTCAACATGTCAAGGATTTTTACCATTTCGTTTATGGGCTGAAAGATCTTAAGTTAGCTAACAAAGAAACCATACTCACATACTTTAATAGTGCCTACACCATTCTACATATCTTTCTACCATTGGCAAAACTTATCAAAGAACTCAGCGACGCTGAGCAATTAGGGGAAGAGCTTTGATAGGTGAAGAATACCCTTCATCAGAACAAGGTGCCTGTTCTCCTCCAGCGTTATCAAATGACCAGTAGAAAGACAACCAGGATTTCTACCATATATAAAAGGGGTTACGGGCAGGATTGGCAACATTTTAAGAAAAGCTTCCATTAAAACTATATTTAAGTTTAACAAGAAAACGTTATTTTCTTCTGCAGGGTGTAGACCTATAAAAACTAGATTGTAACTGTGGTTTAACATACATTGTTCACAGGAGAAGCATCGGTATTGGGGGAACGAACACGATATTCTGTGTTCTAGAATGCACATGTACCAAAGTCAGCTGCGTATGGGTAAAGAACGGATAAATGTAATCATAACATGCTGGTGGTGACAGTGGATGAAGTAAGACATACAGAGCTTTTGGCGCTCCGTAAGAATAATGAAAAAGACATAAAACAACTTAAGAATATTAATAGAAATCGTTTAATTTTAGATACACAGACACAGATATACTTACGTAAGTTGAAGTAGCTTATTTTTGTACTATTCTAAATGGGAAAAACAGTAATAATATTTATAACATTTCCATTATACTGAAACTGAATGCCATGGAAGTGATATAGCAAGAAGATTCAAAAGAATAAAATCTGAGAAAAATTCACGAATAAAATTTAGGTACTACGTAAATTTTTAGTTATAACTGGTTTAAATATTAAAAATTAATCACACGACCCATCCGTGAGTACCTGTTAGAAATATGTCTTAGATTCAGGACTACAGACTGGAATCAGACTCATTCATATACTCTAAAAGTATAAATAATCAGTCTTCTAACAGCGTCATTGCCATCTTTTACCATTTTGCTGGCAATGACGTCGCAATCAATGATGATTTTACGTAGAACACGTTGGAATTTTATCAAAAACTCCTGCAAAATACATGAAATGTGCTGGTTACAGATTATGTGATGTTAATATATGTATATATTAACGATTGCCGAAACATCTTAAATCTACAAGTAGTAAATAAAAATATTAGTGACGATTGATGTGCTAAAATTAGGAGAACGCAATTTAAGACTTATTTCTGAATTATTAAAGCTTCCGTGGCGGCCGTTGCAACATCGGAAGCATAAATCTCTGCATACTAGCATTATTATAAATCACAATAAACAGTACGTTAGATAACATCTTTTCGTGGCAATATTTAAAACAAAAGCTCGAGCGATCAGTGACCCTATTTTTATAAACTTATTTTTATATACACCTACATCATAAGCACGTTTTATTATTAAAAACTTTAAGTATATACTTATTTCATTGAAAGTAGCACAAAAATTGAATATTTTTGAAAAGAAATTAGTTACAAATACACCAAATCTCCACGAAAAATATTAGTTATTGAAGGTTCTTTTTCTTAAAATATATTTTTGGACACTAAATCATTAAACTAGTCTAGACACTACTTGTTAGTTAAGTATTTAATATAATTTTCATCTTCTTAAAATAATTTACTATTAATGAATGAGGAATATAATTTACTATTAATGATAACAAGAACATTTAAAATTGTGCATTTCGGAGAACTGCCAAAGCTTTCACAAACGTTTGGCTTCCATTTATACGCTTGTGAGCGCGATAATATGTTCCTGATACAGTTATTTCAGGTATTGCCAAGCCTAACGCTTGACATATTTATATAATATTATAAAAAAACAAAGGAGGCAAAGAAATCGGTAGAAAATCAATAAATGTCAGTTTAATATTACTTAAATAGAGCATGTAAGAAGTAATATTTTATATATTTTTACAGTTAAATATAAGAAATAAATTTGATTTGCATACTAAAATAAATTAATATATTTTTATGAATTTAATTTGCGTAATATAATAAATTGATATAAAATTTATACACCTAAAGTGGCTTTGAATTTTATTTATTCTGAATGAACAGTAAAGTAATACACTAAGAACAACGTTTTTTGCCATTCCATGTATACATGTATATTTTTTACCAGTGCAGTACCAGACTAAAAGTACAGCACTTAATTTTTATATTAATTAAGTGCTGTACTTTTATTCTATCATTCTAAGAGTTAGACGTGTATCTTTTGCTCTGCTCATTTTGCACAATAAAAATTGCTTAGAGTAAAAAATAAGCTTAAAAAAGTACCCAAACTTGTGTTTTAAGTTCCGAACTATGGTTTTATAAAAAAACTAAGATGAAAAATCAAAGTGAAGTGCTTAAATATCGGTGAACCTTTGTCGTGAAGTTTATGTGGCTTACACTTAGTTTGCGATCGTTAAACAGAATTTTCTTCTCCTACCGACCTTACTAATTGTTAAAGGAACCATAATACAAGAGATCAATAATTTAGATATACTGGTATATCAAAAAGTGGCCTAGCGGCATAACTTGTTGCAAAGTAAGCGACATTACCTGGGTTCAAACCTCACCTAAAATAAAAATTGTAACTTTTCTTATTTTTTTAAAAAGATTTAAATTCACCACTATTTAACAATGTCTGATAAGCAACTTTCGTGGGGATGTTGTAGCTTGGGAACGGATAATGATAAAGATTTTATCCAATGTTTAAAATGTAAAAAGTTATATCACCATGGATGTTTGAATATAAAATCTAATACAAAAATACAAACCAATTGGATATGCTTAAAGTGCGCTAAAACTAAAGCTGGTAATAATGACGAAACACCTATACGTTCTAATAGCAATCGGGTAAATGACTCAAACATTACGAAGAGATCGCATAAAAGACAAGCCCT
>DWMY01000038.1:0-74176 GCA_018249775.1 Heliconius hecalesia formosus
TTTCATAAAGACTCGGAAAATGGATCGAATCAAGGACGAATAATAAGCAACTGTCAGGTTAGACCGAGCGAAAATACAGGTCTGTGCATGATGCTTTGAGAGTAAGTTAACCACACTTTACAATTTTGATAATTTTGACTCCTCATTTAATTTGAATTTTTAATTTGTAAAATTAAGTTATTGTGTGCATGTATATGGGTACCTAGAAAAGACTCGTGTTAGACTCGTTAACTAACGGGCGTCGGGGTGACTTGGTTACACCGCCGTATTTATAAATTTACGTCATGTAGCTCACGGTACGAGGTGATTAGGAAAAGATCAGTGTTAGTCTCTAAGCGTTGAGCGTCAGAGTGACCTGAAAAAGACCTGTATAAATCCGTGTTTAAAATGGGACTGAGAACAGACTCTTGTCAGACTCAATATGAGCGTTGACTCCAAAAAGACTTGTTTGAGCCCTATCACGATAGGTACGAGGTGACCGAGAAAAGACTCTTGTTAGACTCTGTTTGAGCGTAGGGGTGACTTAAGACTCCTATAATTTAAATGTTAAAACAATTCATACAAATTGTATACATGAACTTAATAAAAATAAAAATTGTTTCCACAATTATAGGTTGTGACCAGTGTAAATTAGAGGTTAAGCCACTCCCGGCGGCAGGTTTGAGCAGGCGCGAGGACGCTTGCCCGTCAGGAGAGACAGTAGATTTAGGTGGAAAATAACTATAAAACAGTGGAATTGTGTCAATCGGGGGCACTTGCTTGTAAGTGACGGCCCCTATTGGAAGGAAACTAGTGCGAAGTATTGTTAGTAGGTGATACATATCACTTATTGCAATTACATAGTATCTCTTTCAAAATAGTTAAGCATCATATAGACGATATATTTTTATCGTGTTTTTTTAAAACGTTAACCGCTTCCGATTTTTACAAAATATATATATTTGAAAAAAAAAAAGTTAACAAGGGCTATAATATTAAAAAAAAAGTTTAAGCAAGCGAAGCCGCGTTTGTGTCAGTAGTAAATTATTATTATTAATACAATAAATATTTTATTATATATACAAATTTGTTTTTTTTTAATATTGATTTATTTGAAGTTTCTTCTAAATTATAATTTATATTCGGAATTGCAATAGACTTAAAATTTTGATGAGATATTTTTTTGTTAATTAAGTAGATCCATAAACATAATTTATTATTCCTTAAATCGAAATTTTATTGTGGATTTACTTTTATTTTTCAAAAATATACACGTACACCATGACATTTAGTTTCAAAATGAATATAGCGAGCTGGTTTTGAATTTGAAGGTAGCATTCATTTACATAACTTGTTAGACGTTCCTTGAAAAAAACAGTAATAAACTGTCAAAACTAATTGGAATTTTTAATTATTCATGTCAAATTATTTCGACGGCGCAATAGTGTAATAGCATATGACAGCTCATACGGCATTTGTGGGTTCGGGTCAGACTCGGGGGATATAGAAGAATTATTTTCATTTTCTCGCTCTGGCAAGAAGACGAGGTGCAGTGTTGAGTTTCGCGACTCGACACGCAATGTCTGTAAAATTAATCGAAACATAAGGGACGAGCTATATATAGAATACAGAGAGAAGCTAAAAAATAAATAAAAAAGTGCAGTTGAAAAATTTTGGACTTCAAAGTCTTTATTTAAAAAATTCTTTACATTTCTCTACACAATACTCAAAGTTTCTAAAATAGAACAATTGATAAGTTGTTCCATTTTAGAAAAAGAAAGTAAGATAAGTAACGGTTCACTGTACCATTAAAATCTTTTTGGAAGTCGCATGTTGTGTAACGATAACATATATCATTAGGAAATCAGCTTCACGCTGTACCCCACGCAGTCTACCCTAGACGGAACCTAGAGTTAAGACACTCCGTTCCACCGAATTTTAGAGGTATCGCGTGTTGAGTGGCGGACCTTAACGCTGCGCTTTGCCTTGACACCAGAGCCGAAAAATTAAAATATAAATTTAAATATTTCAATTCCTCGAGAGGGACTTATGCCCCTGCGACACAACTCGCCTCGTATATATCATCAAGAACTAAAATCTTACAGTCATTTATACCTTTACATATACAGTTTCAAAGTTTTGGATGTTAATCGTAAATTTATAACATACCTCTTGACTTCCAAATCCGCATTATCTGCAACCAACTTCTCCTGCATGTCGTAACTTTCACTTAATTTTCTTGAAAGGTCAATTTCCTTAAAATATACGCAAGATAAATAAAAATATATGAAATTTTGTGTAAATAATTTATTCGGATGCTCGTCGACCATTTCTTTTTCGTTGTGGTAACGAGGGAAACGCCACTCAACACACAATTCCTCCAGAATTAGGCGGAAAGTAGGGAACGAAAATATCTTATTGAGAACTGAATGTTTTAAAACCAGTTTCCCACTTCCCACGTTCCCTTCGCCTACACTGCTATTTACGCGATATATCGTGAAGCTAAAAAAAAGAAGAGAAAATATAAATTTACCCGATAACAGACAGCCGAAGCAGTAAATGCAAAAAATTTAAATTCCTACAAAAACGAGAAAAATAGGCTTTAAAGTACAATCCAACCACAAATTGTGGTTAGATTTTACTTTAAAACCTATATACAAAAAAAGACGTACAGATTTGCTGCGAATTGGCTGATCGCTTGTTATCGTAGAAGTATGCTTTTTACAACGGTCGTAATCTTCCGAAGTGGATAATTCAAATTCTGGATACGATGGTGACTCTGTAAATGTTATTTTCTTTTTTTTTGGTGGAAATCAACGCCGCGCTTTGTCTCAACACCAGAGCAACGAAATAAAAACATAAAATATTTCATTTCCTCGAGTGGAAATCGAACCCACAATCTCTGACTGGAAAAGTCAGAGGTTATGGCCGTTCTTTTTTATTCTTGTATTTTTTCTTATTTATAATTTTTATTATTTGTTGAAATAATATTTTTATGACGTTGAAATACATAAACTTAACAAGTGAAACACAAAGTAACATATTGTAAACATATATCAGTTAAAATGAGTTTTCAATAGTACCTAAAGTATTATTTAAACGATGGATTAAACGTTGGGTGGTTATTGGGACACAATTTGTCTCATTGCGCCACAACTGGTCTCACAAGTTAATACATTGGCCTGAAGTATTTTAATACAAATAAATTTAGTCAAGACGAAGACGCCAGTCGTGGCACAAGGGCACAAAATGTGGCTGTAAGCGAGACTGGTTGCGTTCAATCCCCACTCGAAGAAATAAAATATAAAAAAAATTGCTCTGGTATCAAAGCAAAGCGCGGCGTTTATTTCCGCCACTCCAATCAACACGAAATGCCTCCAGAATTCCGTGCAAAGTGGGGACGGAGTGTCTTGACACTAGATTTCCTCTGCCTACCCTGATGTGTACGAGATACTGATTTTTAAATCAATTCAATCCATTTAAATATGAAATCTAGCAAAAAAACACTAAAAAAACATAGAATATTTTCAAAGTTAGCCTGCGTTTTAAAGTCCAGTGATTACCATAAATACTAGCAGCGATGTTCTCTCTCAGTAGTAAACTTTCCTTAAATTTACGGTTTTGTGAACTTTCGTCAGACACTAGTTTTTGAATATTTCTAGTCAATTTGTCAAAACGTTTCATTTCACGTAGAAGCAGTTCGTTCCGTTCACCGATTTCCTTTATGTCACTCTCAAGTAAGGGTTTTTTCTTAAATAAAAAAAAATATATAAAAATATAAGTGGGTTCGATCCCCACTCGAGGGAATAAATTATTATTTCTTAATATTTTCATTTCTTCTCCATGATACCAAGGCAAAATTTCGTTGAATTCCGCCACTCAACAGGCAAAGCCTTGAAAAATTCGGTGGAAATTGGGGATCGGATGTCTTAACACAAGGTTCCCCGTGCTTACACTGCTGTACGCAGGAAACGTCTATAGCGTGAAACTGATTTAATTTGTTTTATAAATATATACCTATTGAAATATTACCATTTGTAGTCTTATAAAATGAATTCCAAATTTCACACACACAGTGACCAAATATTATTTTTGCTCTACCCCATACACATTGATATTAAACGGTCAGTTTTTCAGAGGGAGCCTAGTGTTAAGACACCCCACTTTCCGCCGGATTCTGGAGTCATTGTGATTTGAGAGGCGAAACTCAACGCTGCGCTCTACCTCGACACCGGAGCGAACAAAGTTTTTATTTAGAGAAGCGACGTTGAGGAAACTTTTATAATTTATCCAAAAAAAATTCGAAGCAAGCAAATAGTAAGCTAAAATTCAAATATTTTTTAATAAACTTGAACTAACTTCGGCTATATACTATTAAATATCAAATTACCTTTTGAATTTCAAGTAGTCTTGCTTTAGAATCTCTTATTATCCTAGCACTTTTCCTCGTCTCCGTATGAATATCACGTATCTGTCTTGTCAGTGCATCTCCCGTGATCATTGGAGACGGGGAACCTGAACCGCATGTATATTTAAAATATTCTATACAACAATATTAAATAATACTTCTTGAAGTTGATTCATGAGGCAGTCGTGGATCTAGGACACAAAGATGTGACTGTAAAGCAATGGTTGTGGGTTTGATCCCCACTCGAGGGAATGAATTGTTATTTATTAATATTTTTATTTCATCTATCTGACTCTAAGCCAGGCAAAAAAACCCGACGATGAGTTCCGCCACTCAACAAGCAATGCCTCAAAAATTTCTGCGGAAAGTTGAGAACGGAGTGTTTAACACTAGGTTCCCTTTGCCTACTATGCCGTGTGTGGGATACGGCGTGAAGCTGGTTTTCAGTTCATTTATTAAAATGATAAATTTTATATTTTATGTACCTACATGTACATATATAGTTAGAGCGGTGTCAAAGCGTCCTAAGAAAATTATCTCGTTAAAATTTTGCATAACTTCGTCGCAAGAAATTCTTAGAAACATAACTTCTATTTAATTAATTAGAAATATACTTACGGGTCCTCGATTTCTGAAACAAAAGAAATTATATGAATATGTTTTTGTATGTTTATATTTAAGAATACAAATTATAACTTTTTTGTTTTAGCGTCACGCTGTATCCAACATACAGGAGAGTAGGCAAAGGGACCTCAGTATTAAGACACTCCGGCCCCATTTGGCGCCCAATTCTAGAGGCTGTACGTATTCAGTGGCGCAACTCAACGCTGCGCTTTTGCCTTAACACCAGAGCGAAGAAAATAGAAATATAACAAACATATTTCATTTTCTCGAGTTGGAATTGAACCCTCAAATTATCACGTTTACAGTCACACTTTGTGTCGATGCGCCACGACCGGCCTTTATCTTAAATGATAATCATTCATATCATTTCAATACTTCACTAAGTGCAAAGGCAAAGCGCGGCGTTGAGATCCGCCACTCAACACGTAAAGTGGGGAACGGTGTATCTTAACACAAGTTTCTCTCTTCTTACCCTACTGTGTGCGGAATACAGCGTGAAGCTGATTTTTTAAATTTAATTACCAGATTCTCTGCGCCAAAACTTTTCGCTTTTTCATTTTGCCAAATTCCGTGTATTTTTTTAGAGTCACGATTTTCAGGACATTGGGCCTTCGAATTTTTCAGTGTTAGACCTTTATCATCGCCATGATGTCTATCGATCTCTATTTGAGTAAGTTCGTCCATTGTAATATCAGTATTTGGCTGGAAAAAAGATTTTAAATAGATAAATCTTCAATGGAACATAAATAAATAGATCACAAATAACACAAAATAATAAATATATATATATTTATAAAATGTTTGTATGTAAGGGCGAAATTATTGCTTCAAGCAATTTCTTACAGACAATGTCTCATAAATAAATGATTAATTTCTAACTAACTATAATGATCCTGTATAGAGGGAACCTAGTGTTAAAACACTCCGTTTCCCACTTTCCGTCGAATTTTCGAGGCATTGCGTGTTGATTGACGGAACTCAAGGCCGCGCTTTGCCTTAGTTACTAGAGCTAACAAATGAAAATATTAATAAATAATAATTCATTCCCTAGTTAGAATCGAACCTACTACAGCCGCGTTTACAGTCACCCGCTTGTACGACTGCTTCACGACGGTCTCTAATGTCAGATATAATCCTTAATCTATATATTTAAACATATTACCAAATTTGATTCTGATGCAGATCCTCTTTCACGTGGTGACTTGGCCACCGTTCTACCACTTGCAAGTTGATCCGTCTTTTTTAAAGTACTCCATTGTTTTGGCAAGGGAAAGGCCTTGACACTACTGCCGCCTTGCTCGATAACGGTACAACTTTTCGGCGATTCCCGTAAATCGGCTCGAGTTTTCGAAATATGCTTGGAAGACTGAAAAGTAAGATGATTTTATAGTACAATATATAAATTGTTGTAATACTATAAAGAGTGCTATTTTTCATTGCCATCTAGAATCTCGAAATGTCTTATTATGTCAAAAATATTCATTTAATATATTATAAGCCACCGTGACGTAGCAGCACAGCCAATGACGGTACACGCGACATTTTTGATACCCACTCAGAAATTAGTTATTCTCCTTTCTTTGTCTCTTTCTCCTTTTTGATTCTAGAAATAAGCAAAAGCGCGCTGTTGAATTCCGCCACTTAAGGTGCACTCAAATATTGGAGTTGCTGTAGGCGGTGCACCATAAGGTAAAAAATATATATATCTTAATTTGGTTAACAAAAAAATTACATTGTATCAAGCAAGTTTGTGAGTATATTTTTATTGAAGCAAAACAAATAAACATTGCCATTATTTTAAATATATCAGTATAAGTCTGTTCTTTAACCTATTAATGTTTCAAAATACGAGTGTGACTAAGCTTTTGGTTAAAAAGTGAACCTATCGACAGTTACTTAAATAGTATATTTTAGATTGTCTTAAGTATTTGTATTGAAACTGTATCCCGCATATAGCAGGGTAGGCAGGCAGGGGGTACCCAGTGTTATGACACTCCGTTGTCCATACACCGTGACCGTATACTAAATCATTTTACGCATCCTCCTCTGTAAATTTACAGAATGCGCTACGAAACATTCAATATTATGTCGTAAGAGCAAAGCAAAAAAAACTGCTTAATATCACAGAAAATAAAATGTTGGTCGAAAAGATATTGGTCGAAGCAACACCTTAAGAGATTATCGTTTAGCTGTTGGATCAAGACTGGATGCAGAACCAGAATCCGTGTTGTGGGAAGGTTTCTCACCCTGAAACATTAGCTAACAATAGCTTGGACCCTCGACCCACCGTCGGGACAGACATTTTTTTTAAATATATTTTTTATATTAATTTACATTTAAATATTAAAATTTATTCGTCTTTGATAGTAAAAGTATATATTGTTATATTTCAACGTATACATGACTTTACCTTCATTATTTATATTTGTTAATGTCACCTTGTACTATATCACCATTTACAAACCAGGAGTACTATTGACATATTACAGCAGATTAAACAGAAAAAGTCATCAAAGCTTTTTAAATTATTACCAGCCAGAGTTATAAAACAGACTTTGAGACGCCATTAAAAACAGATTATAACGAAAAAAGTGTGAGTCAAGTGCGAGTCAGACACAGCCACCGAGAATTCCGTACCAATTTACCAACCGTAAGTACAACTTATAAAAGTTACAAGCTTAATTTTGCGAACGTATGCCCTCATTTTGTATGAAAGGGACTACAAACATAAGTTTGTAATATTTTTTCTGTACAATCTCAAAAATGGATATATATCATCTGGATGGATTTTTTTCTGTATTGACATTTGTTTTTTTTTCTAAGCTCCAAGGGACCGAACACCTGAATATTCGATATTAATTTTAGATTGATACCTCCACGCGATCTCGAGATAAATGGTTTTGACTGATGGACAAATAAAATGATCCTAAAAGGATTGCCTTTTTTCCATGCTAGGTACGAAATCCTAAAAACAGCTTTGTCTAACATCTATAAAAACTTATTTTACGATATAATACAGATTGATTAAAAACATTAATTTAGCAACTAAGCATTAGACTTTTGGAGAAAAAAAAATATTGTTTTAATTTCTTGTATACCTTAAAAAATTGCCGTGTGATCCCGGCCTAGAATAGGATCATCCTGGTACTGGTGGTGTCGTAAGAGGCGACTAAAGTACGTGTGGTAGAGTCACGTCGCCAGCAATGGCAACACGCATGGGCAGACTCGCCCGGATCATTACCACCCCCGGCATTTAAAACCGGCGTAAAGTAGTGGCTTTATGCCACTGCGTTTCGCATCAGGTAATGCCGGGCTCCAGTGCCCAATCCACCTTAAAGGCCGGCAACACACCTGTAGCTCCTCTGGTGTTGCACGGGGTCGTGGGCGGCGGTAATCACTTATCATCAGGAGATCCGCATGCTCGTTTGCCTTGTCCTTTTCCCTAAAAAAAAAAAAAAATACAAAGGACAAAAGCAACTTTTATATGAATATTTCAAGCCATTTACGTTATATGTATTTAAGGTTTTCCTCTGTAGATATATACCATAAGTATTACTTTATTAAAAAGCCAGGATCGCCTAGAGAGTATGAGGCTCTACCTTTCATTATGCTGATAAGTAAATGGGCAAACAAATTAAACAACGTATAGGCTTGGAAGTACTTACGTATAAAACCTTATCTTTTAAAGTTCACGTTAACTAATCTACCACAGCAGGCAAAAGTTAAATAAAAAAGAACAATTTTTTATTTCTTACTAGTGGCCCGTCCGCGGCTTCGCCCGCTTAAACTACATGATTATTGATTTAATAAACAGAATTGATTGACAACTATAATGATTTCTAATATGATTTTTTATTACTTTATTATTTTTATTACTTTTTTTTATACTCCGTCATATTCTAATATGATTTTTTTTACTACATTATCATAATTTCTATAAGAATTTTTGATTGTTTTGAATTAAAAAATACGACCAATGTTGATATTTGATATTTATAAAATATACATAAAGCTAATTAAATATTACACGTATATATTTTTGTAACATTACGTTCTTTTTATCTATGTTATGTACGTCTCATCATAATTTTAAAACTCTGTTAAATGTGCTGATGTAAGTGAATAATTTTTATTTACTGCTTCAGAAACAGCCAAGATTTTTTAGCTTCACTGCGTATAACCTACATAGCGGGGTAGGCAGAGGGAACCTAGTGTTAAGACATTCCGTTCCCACTTTAGTACTCCACTTTCTGCCGAATTCTAAAGGCTTTACGTCGTGCGTGTTAACTGGTGGAACTCAACGCTGCGCTTTGCCTCTGATCCATTTCCTCGTTTCGATATTAAATAATTCATTTCCTAGAATGGGAATCGACGACATGACATGTCGCGTTTGCAGTCGCACATGTGCCCCTGCTTATTTTAACTGCTTATTTTAAACAGATAAATAAAAAAAAAATTAAAATACTTTTTATTTAATTCTATTCCAAAGGTTGATAGAATCTCGCGTAAAAGGATAAATAAGGCTTGGGAAGCGGATATATTAAAATTAATTTAATAAGTTGTTACAGGCGTATAAGAGTTACGAATTTTGAATACACAACATATTGGGGATCCACGAATTTATATTGTTGTGTATTTCTTGTATTTAAGATGTTATATTTACGTTATTTCTTACACTATACATAAATAATAAAATTTTATAAACATACATATAATATATACAAAAACATAGGGGATTCCCTCTATTCCAAACAAACCAACATCTAAATATAGGACTCTTTGAAGGACAACGACGTAATTTTTATTCGTATTACAGCACTTACGGCAATGTCTATTTATACACAATTTTCTTGTTTTCCTCATTGTCTAGCATAACATAAAACCATTTACACATTTTTTTTAATTGAAAGATATACAGATGTGAAGGGCAATCGTGACGCAGCGGCACAGGCATGTGACTGTAAACGTGACTGGTTGTGGGTTCGAATCCCACTCGAGGAAGTGAAATTTCTTATATTTTCGTTTCTTAGCTCTGGTGTCGAGGCGCGGCGTTGATTTCCGTTGCCAATGATACACGCAATGCCTCCAGAATTCAGCGGAGAGTGCAGTGAACAATATTAGGCTCCCACCGTCTACCCTGCTACATGCAAAATATAGAGTGAAGCTGAAAAAAAAAAGACATTCATGTATCAACTAACACCAACTTAAAATTATTTCCTATCTAGTTCTAACCTAACATTCTTAATTAATAGTGTAATAATAAGTTATTAATAACCAACAACTCTACACACAAAATATCCTCTACATTTTGTTAATTACTAATCAAGATAGAAACATCAAGTCTTCATTATGCCTAGTAATTACGTCGATGGAAATTATAACAAAACAAACTGCAATCAACCACATAACTGCCGTAATTGGATTCGGTAAGGTTTTGCTGAACATTCGTGCCGTTTAAGGGATTTTTTTAAATGAAACAAGTGGTTATATAAATAGAGAGAAGAATGGAGAGAAAGATATGAAGGCATATACTTATTTATGGACTTTTTCCGTAGCTTCACGCTGTATCACGCATATACATATGTATATGGCAAGTCATATCAGGGTTTGTATTAATACAGTCAGTTTCCAGTTTTGTGGAGGTGTATAATGGTGGAGCTTAACGCTGCGTCTTATTACCAGAGTGAGGAATACTTTTAATATTTTTAAAGTGTTATTCCACACTTAGGAATAAAAAATATTTTTTTAGAAACAAATAAAAATTTGATCCCGCTACGTTAAAATTTCTAAAAAAAAGTAATACTCAAATACTGTTGACTCTTCCACGGCGGCATTTATATCTAAGTGTTTCTTAAATAAAATTAGTACGAATAATAAAGTAAAAATATGAGAGAAACGTCTCTAGATTATCTATTCCTTTGCATCTTTTCATTTTTTGTGCGAAATTATCAATATGTAATTAAAGTTAATAAAGTGTTTATTTATATGCGACGATAATGGAGAGAATGGAGAGGAGCCTGCAGGTATAATTAAATTCCTGTACCATGGTTAAACAAAGAAACTAAATTGTGTATTGATTTCGTCAAATGACCTAATAAAGTTTCTCAGTTATAAGATTTTTATCAACTGTATGCGCACACAGCATAGTAGGCAGAGGGAGTAGTGTTAGGACACACCGTTTCCATTTTCGCCAATTTCTGGAAGCAATGTGTGTTGAGTGGAGGAACTCAACGCCACGCTTTGCCACCAAAGTGAAGATATGAAAATCTTAAATTTTTCATTTTCTCGATTGGGGATCGAATCCACAACTAGGACTAGTGTTTACAGTCGCACATTTGTGCCACTGCGCCCTGGCAGATACTCGATGATTAATAAAATATACATATATAAATATCCCATAAATTGGCTAGTAAGTTATGCCGCTATATCGGCTTATTTGAAATCCCGGTAAGAAGATTACAACGAGCTTTTCGTATTCACGTTATAATATTAAAAATATGCTCTTCTCGTAGACTAAGGCGCTTGTAGTAAATTTAAACAAAATATATTTTTTATCTAACCAAGTATAGTTTTGTTTACGATTGGTTTTTTAACTTAACTTAGCTTCATGCTTTATCCCTAGCGGGGTAGTCAGAGAGAACGGAGCGCCAAACGCTACGGTCTCTACATACCTCTTTCGCCTCGTCCGCTGTCATCAACATGCCTCTCATACATCCGGGGGGTCCTCATGCTTTTTACGTGCCCTTCCTTAGTATCTTTGAACTGTGTTTTCGAAGGTCAACCGAGATCTCCCACTACCTCTCTTACCACTCACTTTTCCATCATAAACCTTTTGGAACGGCGGAAGGTTGAGGACGGAGCTACAAATAGGTTTGTCTTGGTTTTTTATTGCTTCACATTGTGAATACACCTTTATCCTTTCTTTGAATAAATGAGTTTGAATTTTAAGTTTAAAAAACCGTCATACTCTTATAATAGACAAGTCCTTTTTAATACCACAATTACATTACGCGTAAAGTATGTATGTTTATATATTTTTTTGCTGTTACGCTATGCCTACGAAGTTTTACAAATATGTATTAATATGTGGAAAACTTGAATAAAGTTTTCCTAACAGTAATATTCCTCTGCCAACCCTGCTACATGCGGGATACAGCGCGAAACTGAAAAAACCATATGGACCCCAATAGATACCAATATAACTGTCGCAAAAAAAAACTTAAAAACAACCAGAAAGACGTAATCTTGCTAAAGTCAAACTATACACTTATATTAATAAAATAAAATAAAAATAAATTTGCCTGCACACAGCAGGGTAGGCAGAGGGAACCTAGTATTAAGACACTCCGTTAACCACTTTCTGCCGGATCCTGGAGGCATTGCGTGTTGAGTGGCAAAACTCAACGCCGCGCTTTGCCTCGACACCAGAGCGAAGGAATTGAAATATAAATTTAAGTAAATATTTCATCTCCTCGAGTGGGGATCGAACTCACAACCAGTCGATTTTACAGTCACACTATGTGCCGCTGCGCCACGACTGGCCTCTAATAAAATAACATCAATTATCTAACACATTATGTTTCACGTGCAAACGAAATGCTGTCGAATAGTAAAAATAGATAATGCGGTTAATACAATTACAGACGATCATAAGGTTTCCATTACTTGGAAAGGCAGTATAGTATCACTTCTTGCTGAGTTTTGGACGTGCCGACGCGATAATGGCTGAAGGTAAGTGCATTGATAAGATAACTCGTTTGAAATAGATATAACGATTTCTATAGCTAAGCGAGCGACTGGTGCTTTATCGTTTGATAAAAGCAGTAAATTATGTTCTTCATACATTTTTTTTATATAATTCCCATATAAACTATGTTTATAGCGTTTTAATGAATAGAATGTGTATTTTGAAGCCCAACCTAAGCATATTTCAATTTAAAATCAGAGGATTCCCCCTAGAGAAGTGTTCGCAACATATATAGCAACAGAGTATGTAGTATAATATCCTTCTGAAGGATCATAATTATGTTCGTGTTTAAATACCTAGAACGCTTGGTCACGTTATTCGAAAGGCATGAATTCGGATTATATTGTTTTATTTTATTTTTTTAATTTATTGCAGGTTTTAATATAAAAAAATATAAATATAAAAAATATATATTTAGCCATGATTATTGATACTTTCTACGATAATATCTGTTATACTAGTTTTTTAACATAATTTCACTGGCGCAGCTCTAGTGAATAAATGTTTTAATGTTCTGCTATTACATGCGTTGTAATCGTTGGTGTGTGTAATTCTTCCAGGCACATTTAAGACGTATTTATTTCAAATTATTTTACAATAAAAAATAACCTTTCCACTACATATAAAAAAAAACATAACTTTCAAAAATTTTTATGATATACATGTTTTAATAGTATTTACCTTGGATGTGAGTTGTAAAATAAATAAATAATTTAAAAATAATAATAATCATAATATGCATAGCAATACACATAATTAGCATAGTCAATTGTGAATAATAAAATCAAAATATTTTCGATATCATATTAATCTAGAGTAGTTCATGTATGGACATCCCGAGTGTCGCAACCGTCATTTCATATATCAGCGGTCGAGTCAAACTATTAACTACTACGACGCTAATAAATATGGTACACTGAAAGACTCGTATCAAATACATAATTTAATTATTCGAAGTCTATAATGGCACGATCTTTTAGGATCGAATTTCTTATAAGAGCAAAATATGTGTAGGAGCTACACATATTGTGGATCAAAACGGACTTTGTTCAATATTGAATGTTGCTTGACGTCGCGGAGGCTGATGTGATGGGCTTATGCGAATTGTTATAGCGATATAAACTTAGTATGTTGTGACTGATGCCGCATCGCAGTACGCTCGCGGTACGTAAGATATACTTGTATGGCGTTGGTCATTGATATATTGCATGCCACTTCTACGACTTGGTATACGATTAGTAGGTATGTGGTGCTATTTTATGTCCCAGCTCCGGTGTATGTAGTAGTGTCCGCCCGTCACATACGGGTGTATGGTGCTATTTTATGTCCTGGAACTATGGTGTATGTAGATATATCCGCCTATCGTTCTAATGTTTTGTTTGAACGTAGAAAACAGTCGAGACGCGACTGCGGTGATCCATCAAATTATATTGATCTCACAAATCAATCAACATCACAAAACATCATTCTAATAATACAATCCGTATAGCCCACGATTCCAGGGCCGCCAGACCTACATCATTTAAGCAAAACAGAAATTTTGAGGACTATTAGTCTAATATGTAATATATCTCTGTCTGGGAGGATGATTGAGCTATCGTAATGGTCTGAGTGCTTATAGAGGGCCTTGAAATACTCCGTAAATAATATATGTAAAATTAAAGTTTGCTAGTGTGACATATTTTGCCCCAACTTTAAACAACTTTTAGACCATCTAACAGGAGTAAAAGGTCTGATAATAATAAATATGCATTAATTATATTATTTTTAACAACATAAATACGAGCGCTTCTACTTTAACGTAGGTAAGTGTGTACCTTAAGTCAGCGCTACCTCTGAAAGGGCCCCACTTTCAAGTTAATATGTACGTATACCGTTTTAACTATATCCTAGACTATTAATCTTCAAAATGTCAGCTTTGCTAAATCGACGCAGGTCTGGGGTAGTACCTTCTGAAAGATCAGGCACAAACGTCCCAGAGGGTTTAATAAGACTGTTGCAGCCGCGGTCTAGTCAGCTTTCACGGTGTAGGGACGGGGTGGTGCTCATGCTTTCTTTTAGTATAACGCGCAGTTATAGTTGAGAGGAAAATAGGATACGCTCTTGGCTTTTCTTCGGCATAGATTCGAGTTATGATATAGTAACATTGTCGAATTTCAGTTATTACAATAAACTTTTGATGACAAATATCTTATTAAAACGTTACCATTATTTAAAACTCATTGTGATATAACTTTCTTAATACTGTTCTCTCTGAATCCTTAAAAGATTTTGGATTACTCACGTTTACAACGATAAAAGTTTCTAACCACTAGACGCATCACGAGCCAAAGCATTATTCATAAAATTATATTTTTAAAGGTGTTCGGGGAATCAGTTACAATGTGTACATTGTACATGCATTGGTTGAATAGTTTTTTAAAGCAAATCAAATAACTAACTATGTACATTTACTGGCTTAAATTTTAAATTTATTTTCATAATCTTCCCATATTTTCATAATATAGTAACATAAATCCTTTAATGTATGTAATTATTAACGTAATATTAATCTATATAAGCTTAAAGAAGGGACGGAAGTGTTTAAATGGGAATGGATTAACATTAGGTTCCCAGGTTCCCTCTGCCTACCCTGCTATCAGCAGGATACAGCGTGAATCTAAAAAAATACCTAAAAGTCTATTACTGAGTGACCGACAGGCAATACGCAGCCATTACTACAGGATTTAGAAAGACAAAATTTATCGTATAGACTCCTTGGGGAGTTTAGGGAGTAAAAGAATATTATTATATTATATTAGAAGAATATTACTGATGTTGTGAATATTACAATGTTACATAATACGTTAAAGTTATGAAAAAAATTATCATTAATATTTTCTACAAATAGATCAACAAATTAAAATTGTGCAGTACACAATATATAATAGACGCCTATTGCAATATTATTTACATTTCAATAAATTTCAATGTTCACAGCATATATGGAGATATTTTTTAGGAGAGGCCTGGGCTTTAACTTTGAAGAGACATGTTCGTGTAAAGTTTTTTTTTCACGGCAAATTTTTTGTTAGCAAATTTTGTATTGGTTGGCACAAGACTACTCTAAGGTAGGCACAGACCAGCCTTCTATCCCTATATTCATAATGATCTGTAACAAATATTATCTGGAAAAATATTATGGAAAAGACAAACCAATAAAATTTCAAATGTAATATATTTTTTTGGTGCGACAATTGAAATTTTAACTGACTAATGTGTCCTATAATTCCGCAGTAGTTAGCTACTGCCGAGAATCCTCTCGGCAATAAGTATCGACTTATTCTTTGGGAATACCCACAAGAGTATGTTTAAACAGAATATGTTCTGTTAGTGTTGACTCCTTGAATATCCTTGAATTTAATCGATAAATTTAATTATAATTCTAATACGTTACGTAGTTTACTGGAGTGAATTGTATGGCTTCCATGCGATATTGGTTATTGTCACAAACTATATTATATATTTTTTTTTATTATTGTATAACTGTGTGGTTCAGAAACTTGTCATCTGACCGGTAACAGAATGTTTAAGCCATTAACAAATCAACTTTCTTTTATTCTTTTACTGCGGGTGTTCTCGAAGGTAGTCTCCTTTCTCCACCTTTGTTCTCTATTAACATTTGTACTACTTCCAAAATAACTTCCTCTTCCTTAAACATTTTTTTTGTTTATTTTTTGTATTTTGCAATAAAAAATATTCTATTGTTAGAAATCGGAAGCGGTTAACGTTTTTAAAAAAACACTATATAAACACATATCGTCTATATGTTTGTAAACTATTTTGAACGAGATACTATGTAATTGCAATAAGTGATATGTATCACTTAAAAGCAATACTTTACTACACTACACTAGTTTCCTTATAATAAGGGTCGTTGCCTACAAGCAACTATCCCCGATTGACACAATTCCACTGCATTTATCATCTTTTCATTCTTTTTTTTTCACCAACATATGCTATATCCTCTTTTACACGAGTTACCTCTTTAACACTATTGTATTTAATCTACACAGCTTCCTGATGATTAAATAGTATGGGAACAACATTTTTAACTAATTAATTGAAATTCAGAGAATCTACTATATTTTAACACTATTTGCTTAATTTTTGCCGGCTAAAGTATATACATTTCATACATCGTGAAGTCGGGCAGTAGTTTGAGTTAAATAAGAGTCTGAAATATTCTTTTTTACGTACTTTTTGTCTTGTATAAGAATTTCCATTTTTTACCCTATTGAATATTAACATGGTATTGTAATCGCTGCGTTGGCCACTTACTGCACTTGATTATTACGTGACGGAATTTTTCTAGCTCGACCGACGGCTGTAAGCCTAGATTCGAGTTCCGCAGTGGGCAATCTTGCCGCCGTCGACATCCTCTTAAGCAGCTAAGTAGTGCTAACAATTTTTCATTACCATCTTCCCTTCCACTGGTGTCACTGTAAAGGCCAATAGGACATTAAGTCAACCGTTAATCTCAACATAAAAAAATATTTCAGACTAAAAATATATTTTTTATCAAAGGTAGTATGTGGTTTATCAAATGTGGTATGATGGCACCGGGATTAAAATTCCGAATTATCATACATCAAATCATCATGACATCAAAATTGTTAGTTTGATTTACATCAATCATGGACATTGTGGATAAAACTCACTTAACATTTCAAATTAATATTTTTTAAAAAGAAATTAAAAAGTGTATTAAGCGGATGAAACGCAGAAGCAATAACAAGCAATTGCTTTTAAAATTGTCGAGAAAAATTGCACTTTTTCTAATAAATCATTATAACTTGCTGGGTTTTTTATTCAAGTATCTGTAAAATAATGAGCGAACTTTATAAATTGCGTATTATTTATGTTACGTAAGAAATATTTATCTGTGACTAGATTATGGTGTTATTCACAACAAGTTTATTTTATTATGTTAAAAAAGACATCCAAAAAAATATAAAAGATTTTACGGAAGCAGCATATAGGGTAAAATATTTCAAACCTATACCTAAAGAAATTAATCAAGATACCTCAACAGTTTAAACGTAGGATTTTTTTCATTTCACGATGTTTATCCATACCTGTATTTCGTGTGACGCAGTTACGAATAAATACCAATAACGTAAACACATACTATTACAAAAATACAACTAAGCGTTGCCGATCTGCCGCTTTTCATTTTCAAAAAACATACCAGAACGAGAAACGGATATCTCTCGTTCTATTTTTACTCAATTCAACATCGTCGCCATTACATACCAGACTTGCCTCCAGAATTCGGCGAAAATAGGGAACGGAGAGACTTAACACTAGCATCCCTCTGCCTACTCCGTTGTGTGCCGAATACAGCGTGAAGCTAAAAGAAGTAGTTTTCTAATTATCTTTTTATCTAAAACAACAAGTTACAGGGGTATATGCTACGAAAATATTGAATTTTCATCGCATCCGAACACGTGTACAAATTTTAAAGTAAATCGGACACTTGGCATTGTACCAAAATATCGTCTTAAGATTATCTTAATAAGATATAAATTTGGGTTTCATCAATCAGCATAGACAACTTTAATCGCTCTAAAATACATATATCGATATACAAATTTATATTAATTATTAGTCATTTCTTTTAAGGTCTTCTTAAAAATAATAATGGTGCGCATTACTTTGAGTAAGAATTGCGCACCATTTATTTATTTTGAATCCATCGTGGCGTAGTGACACAAGCATTTGACTGTAAACGTGACGCTTTTTGGTTCGAATCCTTCTCGGGGGAATTAATTATTATTTATTAATATTTTTATTTCTTCGCTCTGAAAGTGAGCAACGGAGTGTCATAACACAAGGTTCCCTCTGTTTACCCAGCTACATGCGGAATACAGTGTAAGGCTGAACAATGTAGAAAAAACATAATTTATTTGACTTATTTTATTTATTCATAGCAATAATAAAATCACTTCATATTAGATTCATTGAATAGCGAGCCGTATCAAAGGAACGCACTCGTAAGGTATTGCCAATAATATATAGTAGAAATGGAATATTGCAATTTTCCACCACCTACAGATTTTGCAGCTTTCAGCTTTTAAAAGGTAGACTACTATATGGAAACGTGTTAAAGTTCAACGCTATTTGCAGCAATTGTACTCAGCGATTTAGTTAGAACGTTCTAACTTCTATAGGAAGAATGTTTCATGAACTATCTCAAAAATATAAAAAATATAATGTATAAATATATATATTTTATATATATATATATATATATATATATATATATATATATATATATATATATATATATATATATATATAGAATACCTGTATTTACCTAGTTTCCTACAGAAAACAAGAACTTTATATGTCAATTGGATTAGTAAATAGTAAATTACTAAACAAACAAATCATTAAAATCTTAGATATCGTAGCGTTTGGCGTGGCGCTCTTTCTGGTTATTCTACTAGGGGAAAAAAAGTAGCGTAAAGCTAGAATAACCAGACAAGCGCAAGTCGGGCTCGCCCACAAAGGGTTCCGTACAAAAATTGGAAGTCTCGAGCTGTTTCTGAATTTAAGGCTTAGCTTAGCTAGAGCCTCTTCATCTGATACCTCTCTTGAACTAGCGGCTTTAATACCAAATTTTACCACCTTTTTTAGGTTATTATATTTTAGGATTTCACCACAAATGTATAGTTTTAACCTTTTTTGCTGAACTAGTACTACCTGTAGATGTTAGCTGCCAAATTTCATAATTGTAGATTAGCCAGAAGTACCCTATTAATTTATATTTCCTTTATAGTGTCGAAATACGAGTTTTTTGGTATTTATGGCTATTATTTATTAGGATTTAACTACAAATGTATAGTTTTCAGATTTTTTCTTAACCTAGTAGGTACTTCTTCTAGATACTAACTGCCAAATTTCATAACTCTAGGTTAGCCAGAAGTACCCTGTGAATTTTGATTCCTGTTATAGTGTCAAAATAAACGTTTTAACTCGATATCTCCAAGCGTTCCTGAGATAAAGGGTCTTTGACAGACAGACAGGCAAACGGACAAAAGAGTGATCTTATAAGGGTTCCTTTTTCCATAAAAAATACGGAACCCTAAAAAATTAAAAAAGTTTTAACAAATGCCATTTATATTCGACGCTCTTTTCCCACGGCAGTAAATGTTGTGTAATATTCTGATCTCGAGCTCAGTAATCTGTGTACTACAAACATATTCGTATCGTAGATTAAATCAATTACACGAACAACATGCGAGACGTATTTCCGTTTCAACGTTTTATAAGAATAATACGTGCACAAAATGAAATTTTTCATTTCAAATAAATTTTCTGGAAGACGAACCAAGTACAGACGTCAGGAATATATTACTAGTACGGTCCATTTGGATGAAAATTAATACCGGAAAATGTCTTTTAAATGGGATAAAATGTGAGATCATTCTAAATATAGATGAA
The DNA here is from genome assembly GCA_018249775.1 of Heliconius hecalesia formosus. NCBI lineage: Eukaryota > Metazoa > Arthropoda > Insecta > Lepidoptera > Nymphalidae > Heliconius > Heliconius hecalesia. The sequence continues at coordinate 20,247 of DWMY01000038.1, forward strand.
TGGATTTCGTTTGTGAAAACTCGATTACATTTGCTCGCTTTATGTAAATCAAATAATAGCCTTTTTTTAAATATTTTTATATATAGATATACTTTAAACTAAGTTATGGTTTATTGAAGCTTAAAGGAAAATAAAACATTGTTTATGTATTATTTCCGCGGTCGCGGTAATTCGGGTCAAATGTTGCGACGGTAAATTACATTTAATTGCAATCATAAGTGTATGTAATATTTAGATGTAGATACCTATATGAGAAACATTAAATGTAAATGAAAATATGTTAAATGCAAATCTATGCAAGTAGTATGCAAATCTTCCCACTTATATAATATTGTAAAATTGTCGAGGCCAGTCGTGGCGCAGGGGCACAAAGTGTGACTGTAAAATCGACCGGTTGTGGGTTCGATCCCCACTCGAGGAAATGAAATATTTATTTACATTTACATAGCTCGGGTGTCGAGTGTAATAAGTCAACATACATAAATATACATACATGTATTTACATGTACATGTAAATAAACACATGTAAATATATTTCTCATGGCTTTATATAATATATCTTTAGATAATAGATATTATACAATTTCTAAGCTAGCTCTAATATAATATAACGTAATATATAGCTTTTAGTCTTTTGCCAGATCTGTCGTATGAAATATCATTAGAATAACAACGAACAATATAATTTTCTGTCTGATTAAAGATAATCTCCATGTCCAGTATGTAGTTATGACATTCTGTAAGAATCGATACATCGGTGTCGTGTATGTCTCGAATCTTATTCATATATTAATACTAACAGCCCCCGTGCGGCTACGCTGGCTTGAATTATTTGAATGTTTATTTAAGTGTATTTAAGAAAAACCGGCTAAGCGCGAGTCTGACTCTCCCACCGAAGGTTCTGTACCAATTTCCGTATTGTGATTGGGAAATATCTTACAGGTTTTGATGTTGCGACGAAAACAGATTACAAACTTAAATTTGCGCGCATATACACTTATTTTGTATGAAATGAACAACAAATATAAGTTTGTTATGTTTTTTTTACTTTTAGGATTTATTACTTTAATTGTATTGTAAAATCTTACTTCGTCCTAAATTTTATAACTGTAGGTCTACAGAAACTATAGGTTCTGATTACGCGGCGAATTTCATACAAAATGAAGCAAAAACGATACATAAATACCCATATCTTTTAAATACGTTTTATAAGAAGCTTAAATTCTAATGTTTAATTATTGATTTGGGTAAGGATTCATAATATTCTTTGTAAAATGATTGCATATTAACATTACTGTTTTTAAATTAGTTACATATATTATTAGCTGAATGTACAATTGGTAAATATGTAGTTACTACAGAGTACACGTAAAAAGGACGTTTTTAGATTAGGATTTATTACAAACGAACGAACGAACCGAAGAATCTTGTGTGTATTACTTGATATTTCTTTGAAGATCAAGTCGTTATTTATCTCTGTGTTGAGCTAATTACGACTTAAATTTAACTGTTATGATTTATGAAGGTAACCTTTACTAACAATTCAATTTTGTTCACTTTATTGTTTGAACTATGAACAATAGCGCTTTAAAAATATATATTTTCATCAACAGTCATGTAACCAAGACGTTTCGAATATCATTCTATAGGCAAAAATCTTACAAGCGCGATTCAAAAAATGATGCTTTATGTACAGCGCCATCTATTGAGCTTAAAGTTAAATTATACTGTTCAAACAGTTAAAAATTGCCGATATAAAATACATTGATATAAAACGACATTTTACTAAATACATATTGTACAGTTAAAAATACAGATTTATTACAAACAATTATACATTTATTATAAGTATAAGTATAGTGTCGATATCTATCGATTGTTATATAATATTCGTAGGCAAATAATACGTTGAGTTTATCCAAATGCCGATAACTTTTTTTTTAGTGAACCGATTTTGATGAAACAACTTTAAATGTTATTCTGAGTCAAACAAAGCAATTGGTGAAACTTTTAACAGCTCTTTCGGAGATTAACGTTATCATACATACAGATAGATAGACAAGAAATTCAAAAAAATATTTTTGCTTTCTATTATTCTTTTTACGTGTCTCTTTATCGATTCCAGTCAAAATTACTAAATATACAAAGAAAATATTTTTATTGTCTTATTATATATAGAGATTATAATTCATTTTCCCCTAAGGAGGAATCGAACTCACAACCATCGCGTTTAGCCACACGCTTGTGCCGCTGTGCCACAACGGCCTCATTAAGTAATTTAAAAAATATTGTATTTAGAGAAAAATATTTAACTATACGGTATTTACAGACGGTAAGTAAGCGTGCATGGCAAGCGCAATTTTTTCCGTATAAGCTCCGATCCCGATCCTAAATCTTGAAATCTCGATGTTTTTATCGTCATACAATCTCGAGTTTGGTCTATCATCATACACATTGAAAACTAAAGATTCAAGCAATAGTAAAACAGTATAAAATACAAGTTATAGCAATTAGCAAATTTGTCAAACTAACTTCAACTTGACAAAACTTTTTTATTTATGAACCGATTGTAATAAAATAAAAAGAAGCTTGCCAGAAGAGGATAAGCCGATTCTGAGATTAGCGATAACAAACGTACAGATAAACAGACAACAATTTTAGAAATCATTGTTTTGAGTTGTATTACATTAAAAAAGGTACCCAATATTTTTTTTCTTAAACATCTTATATTTTTTATAAGATATAGATATTTATTATAAGATATAAATATAGATTACGATATCTCTAAGATTTTCTTTGGGAGTAAAAGTATTTCTTTGGGAGTATATGTCACAAAATCCGGCTTTTATAATTATTCTATTCACTCTTGTTAAACACACTCCAATTCTATTTATAATTACAATACTTTAATGTAATAACAAACTAAATCTAATAAGAACGTTCTTCGACAATATTTTAGAAAATAACGAGCACGAGTGCCGTGTCGTTTGTGTTTTTATTGGAAATCCACCGGAAAAGATACGGCACACTAGCGCCACTTAATACAATCGGTAATGAAAACAATATCAAATGACGTCCTCGTAATTACAGTTACACCTACTAATATAAAGGGGATATTTAGAAATAATGCCAAATATAATATAAATCAATTATTCTAACAATTTATGTTAGAATCGTTAAGAAACAAGCTATAAACACCTAGATTTTTCCCTGTAATGTTTTTTTAATTCTTATTTGAAATGTAAGTGTGTGATTTTTTTACTTTATTGCACAAAAGTCATTTTAAAAACAGAAATAAACATAAATTTAAATAAATTCTTATTTATTTCACTTTATATATTATATTATTGATATATTATTGATATATATTGAGGCCGGTCGTCGTTGAGGCAGTGGCATAGGATGTGACTGTAAAAACCGACTGGTTGTGGGTTCGATCCCCACTCGAGGAGATGAAATATTTACTTACATTTATATTTCCATTTCTTCGCTCTGGTGTAGAGGGAAAGCGCGGCGTTGAGTTCTGCCACTCAACACGCAATGCCTCCGAAATTCGGCAGAAAGTGGGGAACGGAGTGTCTTAACACTAGGTTCCCTCTGCATACCATGCTGTGTGCGGGATACAGCGTGAAGCTGATTATTATATATTATATTATCAATCGATACGCGATCAAAAATGAACTGAGACACGTCTTCTAAAATGTCCAATAATTGAGGCCAGTGTGATTTTTGTATATGACATGTACGCTTATTAATATCTTTTAACTTTTTTCTACATTAGGTGTCAGATAGAGCAGGACGAACCCTGTTTTTAGGATTCGATTTGCTACAGTTAAAAATAAGCGAATTTATTTGTTATCCAAAATATAACTATTTCCCTAATTGAAATATTGCAGTGTCAGAAGTTACCAGGACCTCATTGCCCTGACTAACGTATTACATCGATAATATTTATATTTTAGACAGTAATTAACTAAACGGTTTATTTCAAAATAATAAGATATTTAAATATAATTATGTTAATGACTAACACAAATAAAATATTTTTTGATAGATATCGTCTTAAAGCACATTAACCTTAATTGCCTAGTCCTAGATTGTATAGAAATGTAAACTATAATTAAGATAATGTATTAACATTATACGTACATATCTATATGATATAGACCCTCCTTTACTAATGTGTTGTACTAATGTGTTGAATGTACCGCAAAACATGATTTTTAAGAAAATCATTTTCTAATTTCTACACTGGCATGTATGAAAAATGTAATTAATTAAATATTACATATATATATATATATATATATATATATATATATATATATATATATATATATATATATATATATATATATATATATAGGCAAGATTGGTTCTTGTTCCTGATTTGTCAAAATGTTTTCATTACTTTGCTACATTCTCGGTAATAATCATCGTTTATAATGACATTTAAATTATTTCAATAGTTATTATAAAATCGCCATCCATTATTCCATTTTTAATAATGACCGGACAATATGAAAATCATCCATTTATCACTTGGTCCATATATTTTTTTTAAATAATACACCACAGTCCTCAGTCTACCGTGCCTTTATTTTTTATTTTTTTCGTAATTCTATTGTTATTTATAGAAATAAATAGATTTTTTGAAGAGTAAAGTTCTATCGGTCTCAGTATTTTTTTTAACTTGTATGATTCTATACAAGATAAGGTACATTTACAATGTAGGGTTTTTTATTTCATAGACATTGAACCTAAATGCGATAAACAAGTTAAAATAGTTAAGAAAATGTACAAGTGATGGTAATCTCGAATACGGAGTGTCTGACATTAATATTGGAATTAGGCAATATTTCAAAGAAATATTGAGACATTGCGCGGCGTTGAGTCCATTCACTCAACCCGTAAGTCCTCGAGAATTGGGTGAAAAGTGTTGAATAGAATTGTTTAATAGGAACAAAGTATCTTAACACTAGGTTCCCGGGTTCTTTAGCCTATCCGGCTATATAAGGGATACAATGTGAACTCTCCGCTGATGACACTCCGCTTGCGTCGAATTCTGGGATCATTGTGTGTTGAATGGCGGAACTAAACTCCGCGCTATGTCTCGATGCAAAAATCGTAGTAAACAATTATAATAAAACAATGTTGTAAACCACGTGCAACTTTATATAAATAATTGATTTACGAGTATGTATATGCGTCATATAATTATAATATGATTGATAACGGGTCAAGACCAGCCGCGTAGTCTTAACCTAGAGCAAAATCACTATTTCTATATAGTACTTGATGAGTAGTGACACTCAATACCTTATCTTTACTGGAGCAAGGCGAAAACTATTATAATTTTGTTTACATATGTACATATCTACATCTATACTATAAATTCTTAATAATATAAAGCGGAAGAGTTTGTTTGGCTAATCTCGGGAACTACTCGTTTTTCGAATGCGCAGCATGCTTTTGGCCTTACTGACGTTTACAGCGTCACCTCTGAAATTGGCTTATTCGAACTTTGAATTGAATTGAAAATTTGCGTTGGATTTTTCTTTTATTGAGGAGGGCTATAGGCTATATTACGTCACTAATCCTGGCAATAGTAAAAAATGTTGTAAAAATAGAAGAGTTTGAGAGTTTTGCGTATAGATATTCTTAATTCCTTTTGACCACGTAGACGAATCCGTAGTTAAAAGCTAGTATCTCTAAAAACGAAATAGGTTGATCTGTAAGAAAGTGGTAATGAAATTTATATGTAGAAAATTATTATCTTTATATATATTAAAGGATAGATAAGTCCATTCTGTACATGAAAGATGCAAAAAAATAAAAATTTAGTCGGGTAACATATCCATTGTACAAGCTAAAAAACTACTCAGCAGCAGCAGCTCAACTCTAACTTCTCGCTCAGCATTTTTTTTGGGTTTCATCCAGGTTTTCTTTATAATTTCCTTAAAAATAATAAAAAACCGAAAAATACAAATTATACCGTTATTATATTTATAACTACTGGATTTATATAACTCAGTCAATAAACATTTGACACAATTAAATTACGTTGATTATTCCCATATAAAACTAAATTATATAATTTTAATAAAAAATATTAACGAATAAATAAATATCTTTATTTATTATCTAATAAAAAAATTAAGTTGGAATATTTGTCGTAAAGTAAATTCTGATTGTAAGTTCACAGTTTCTAAAACTTGATATAGTGATCAAATCAGCATCACGCTGTATCCCGCACACAGCAGGGTAGACAGAGGGAACCTAGTGTTAAGACACGCCGTTCCCCACTTTCTGCCGAATTCAGGAGGCATTGCGTGTTGAGTGGCAGAACTCAACGATTTGATTTTTTTTTTTATATAGTAACCAGGACGACCTACTGAAATGGATATATTTTAATCATTGGTATGTATGTACATTCATTTATAGTAGATATATTTCTCGAGAGAACTTTCTCAAGAGTATATAAAAAAATACAAGAAATAATCATGTCAAGGAAGTAGTAGGATATTTTTTGTATTAAGCTTAATGTCTTTCTCAAACCAAATGAATTATTACGCAAATTTATTAATACTTTTTAAGAACAAAAAAAATAAAAAATGCTTTATAATTGCGTTTCTCCTTTTCTCTGCAATGTTTTATATTTCTATTATTTAATCGTTATTAGAATATCAGGGACGTAAATGCGGGAACAAAGCCACCATCAGTACTCACACACAGTAATCTCTAAAGAATAGAATTATGTGTTATAGTGAAAGAATAAAAAGAATATCATTTGGGACCAGTCGTGGCGCAGGGGCACAAAATTTAACTGTAAATACGACAGGTTGTGGGTTCGATCTCCACTCGAGGAGATGAAATATTTATTTAAATTTGAAAAAAAATATTCATAAACTATAAGATTTTTTTGTTGTTTTTCAATTGGTATGGTTTAAAAATTGCCTAAAATATACTTTATCTATTAAAAAAAATACTATAAATATCTCAATTATATAGGTTTTAGAATGTGGCGCACAAGGATGTAACTGTAACGCGACGCTGTGGGTTAGAATGTGCACTTAAATCAGTTGACATTTGCGTGAACAAACGCACAGACAAACAAACAAACTAACCAAGTTCTATTACATCGCCAAATGCCCGTAATAACAATTTTTCTAATATATCTTCCATGTACAGACACCGATGAGCAACGCAACCGAAAATGCAACCTAAGGTTTTAATAATTTTCACATTAGAAATCTTAAGTGCGCTGCAAATGTACATTGTAGATATATTAAAACTTGAACGTAATTTAGTGTATTAAATATATAATTCAGTAGTTTAAGCGGGCGAAGCCTCGAGCGAGTCGCTAGTATTTAAATAAATTATAATCTTCACACTTAGATAAAATGAAACCAGAAATGTGCATCGAAACCGTCGTTGCGCAGTGACACAAGCGCATGACTGTAAATGCGACGGTTGTGGGTTCCATCCCCACTCGGTTGAATCTCGGCGGAATGAAATATTTAATATTTTTATGTCCTCGCTATGGCAACACACAATTCATAAATAGGCGGATTGTTATGAGCGGAGCTATTTTTATTTATTTTTCGTATATGTTATGTTGTATAAAATTAGATCAAATCGCAAATATTTTCTGACCTTTAAACTGTCTTAACTATATGGAACACCTAAATAAAGAAAAAAAACAAACCATCCATTCTGCTAATCTGTGTAACATTTAACTATGTAATAAAAAATCTAAAGTATCTATAAGCATTAGCTTTGGTACTCTGTTGGATCACCTAATTTCTAGTTTGGTCCTTTAAATCATAGTTAACTATATTGACATAGCCAAAAAGTTTAGCCAGCTACTACAGCTTGGTCACGGTGGTAGGTGTTGGTTTTGCTGCAACCTGCTGATGATGTAATCATCATCAAGGGATAAACCAATTCTTAGCAGGCGACCTTCACAGGTAGGTCATTTTGTGACTAGTACGCAGAGAAACTGGCAACAGTTGCATGATAAGAGCATAAAGTCGAACTTCCTACCTATGACCAGACATTGGTCGAGGCCAGGTTGATATTGGTGATGATTATGATGATAAACATGTCGGACTTGGCACACTTTAAAGTATATTTAATTGCCTCTAGTTTATTGCAATAAAAAATAAATAAGCTAAACTTATGATTGCGTCCGTTTGCAAAAGATTCTCCAAGAGGTTTTATTAAACATTTTCTTATACCTCTTAGTACAAAATATTATAAGATTATTTTCTATAAGTAAATCGGATGGTGAATTAATTAGAACAAACTGTAAGTAATGGACTTGACCGACTTTACCTTATCACAGTTGTTTCTCTCGTTTATCAGCTATTTCTATGCTACACTATTGTAAAGAACGCTGACAACATTTTTTTCTGATATTTAACACAATTAAACCGGCTCTGTTCCATTTTGATGATGTACGTTCAGACTAGCAGTGGGTATTATTTTTTTTTTTAATATAAATTCGACTTAAATAGGGACCTTAAATATTGTATGACGGATCTCTGTTACCGAAATAGTCTACACTCAGGAACTAAATTATAGGAGTTTTTTTTTGTTACTTAATACCCTACTGTAACACACTGTGCCTGAGAGTTACTTCAGGTACTTAGAATGAGTCATCAGTTATAAAGAAACCTTAGCTATTTCTTTTTGACACTGCCGGCGAAGCCTCTGTTAAAACTAATAGGCTTATTGCAAAGATGAATATTTGGCTAATGTATTGTAGTGTTGTTTGGCTACGTTGAAACTACGCCATTTTATAAAATATCTATAGAAATATTATTAATGGTAACAACAATTATATATCTAAAAATACAATTTACTTTTTTATTTAAGGCCAAATAAATATAAAAAAAAAATTGGTTAAAATTAAAAGAAAGTCTGTTGCCTTGATTTTATATACTTATATGTATATATGTGATAAAAGGACAATTCAACACTGAGATAATAAGATAATGATTATTAAAATGATTGCTGGCTTTTACTCCATATGTTACTGGAAAATATTTTTTTTAATTGATTTGTTGTTGATACGTATTGCGTAACTTAACACCCATTTATGAGCGTTGAGTTACGCAATAAGAACATTGTGTTCAAGAAACAATCTGAAACATATTATTATAGTGTCAATAATGAATGATATGTACGTAATTGAATAATAATTGTTATTCAAAACGTGGACATTATTTATGGTGGAAATTATATATTAATTTGCAGTTACAGTTACGCAATCACATTTTGATTTGATTATTTTCTCTATACCTACATATATAAATGATAAATATATAAATGAAAAAAAAAGGTTTTATAATTTTTTATCATATGTATGTCAATTGTATAAACTTTACAAAATGTAAGAAAAGTTTTCGCATTTTCAAATATCATATCATCAGTAATAATAATTTTAGCGTCATTGCCATTGACAAAACGCAAAAAGAATTTTTAAAATCCGACTGGTAGTTTCAGAAAATAACTCGTTGAAACAAAGATATAAACAATCAAACAGACAATACAAACACTACAGTTTTATACAGAGCGTTTTTTCATCATTACTTTGTATGAAATCACAGTTTTAAATACTTTATAAAACCTAACACAATTAAAACAAAAGAGATTTTTACAAAAATGAAAATATGATTTTCTCAAACTAAATAATTAATAAAATTACCATCTTAAAGTAAAACGCCATTTGTCAAGAATGACCCACACAGACACAAAACATATCAAAGCGATAACGCCGCACACGCCTCATTCACGAAATCGAGTCGTAGGTAATGGTGGTGATGTTGAATTGCGTTAAATAGAACGAGAGATATCTCTTTCTCGTTCTGGTATGTTTTTTTAAACTCTTAGTAGTATTTTTGTAGTAGTATGTGTTTACGTTGTCGGTATCTATGCGTAACTGCGTCACACGAAATATAGGTATGGATAAACATCGTAAAATAAAAAATAATCCTACGTCTAAGCTGTTGAGGTATCTTGATTAATTTCTTTAGGTATGGGTTTAAAATATTTTACTTCCAACCTGTATAGTAATATATTTTTTTACTTCATCTCTTATTTAATTGTGTTATTCTAATTGATTAATCAATTAATTGTTCATAACCATTCGGCACATCATTATTACGTAGTACTGTTATACAGTAATCATTCTTATATACTTAGTTCGTGTAATGAAGCGTTATCTAAGTATCGTATTTTGCTCGTTCACTTTCTTAATTGTAACAATTTAATTTACCTAAATACATAATTATATTATATAATTTTTTTTTAATTTTGCTCTTTTTTGACATATAAAAAAAATATATAATTAAAAAAATATATTTTATTTATATTCTAATAATAAATAAAAACGCAGAGGGATATATAATTATATAACATTGTATTATTATGATATTATTAGATACGTCTCATATACTGTACGTGTACGATTTCCAACTTTACATATAATAATTTTTTATGGATGCTTCGCTTCGCGTCGCGCCTTTCTTAAATAGCCGTATTTCGTTTGCTAAGCCAGTTGTGGCGCGATCTTTACCACTTCCATATTGAAAACGAGTTAACAAATATGAAGATTTTCATACTGTGGTGTGTTTTTCTAATATTAAACATAGGTAAGTCCAATTCAATTTAATTTAAAATATATCTTTAAAACATTTTCTTTTGTATTTTACAGTTATTGTATTTTATTTTTTCTTTGTTTTGCAAGAAAAATAAAATTAAATAAATTCATTTATATATGAATGACTCTATATAATTATTTCTTTTATAAGAGAAATAACTATTTATTTTTATTGACTTTGCGATTGAAATTTTATTTTATAGCTGTATTGTGAGCGATTTTTCCACGTGAACATTTAAATAAGCATGTATTTTCTTTAATATTTTTCAATACACTCTATTTAAATGTATTTATATATAAGATAGTTATTAGCTCTAAAAGTGAAACATACCTTTTAAATACCGCTTAAAAAGGTTGAAGTAGGTGTTCTATTGGAAACCTAAAGCACTAGGTGGTATCTATTTAAGTATTCTCGTAAAATTTTTGATACTATAACAAAGTTATTGTGCGCCGCGCGGAATTTGTTATTTTTTTTTTCTTGTTTCTTTTCTTATTATTTTATAATAAAAATTGTCCATTTGATTAGAAAAGAGCCAGAAAGGCAAAATAGTGTAACCATTGATGCTCACTTTATAAGTCAATATATTTTTGAAAATGTTATGTACGTTAAGAAAAATATTAATTATTTTAATAAAATTCGCGATGTACATAATATCAATATTAGAAATAGGAGTAAACTTATCGCATCTGTAACCCGATTGCATCGAGTCCGTAATTCTTTTATGGGATAATGTGTACGCTCTTACAAAAGGATCCCAGAAAACGTCAGAGAACGTTCTATATCACAATTAACATGAGTTATGAAAAGACGTTTGTGTGTTAAAGGTTATTACCAAATTAATGATTATATAAATGATAACACGCCTTGGGAATGAAATGCTCGCTCCGAGTCTGTTTCAAAGTATCATCCGCACAAATATTTAATTTTGTTTTTGTATCATTGATTTAAAAAACCAAAAAGTACCGCCTCGTTTCTTGCGCCGGATCTTATCAGGTATATAGAGGCATTGACTTTAGCGAACTGGTAGTAAATATTTGACGTTCAAAAAAAAGAAGCATGTAACTTTTTATTTTGAATAAAATTATTTGGCTTTGAGTCGTTCCAGTCTGTTTTAGGAATTACGAGAAGTTTTTATGTATGTAATACTAAAAAAAAAATTCACATTCATATTCATATTCAAGATTCACATTCATATTTATATGTTTGAATAGTTCAATGCTCTTCTATTAACGATGCCGTTGTGTGTTCTAAGTATCTATTTAAATGGATACTGGATAAGCAAGTTGATCTCCTCGCTGTCAATATCTTATTTACTATAGTTTGTTTCCATTTCACGGAAAAACTACTGAACCCATTTGGATGTAACTTCATAGTATTATAGCTTATACATCAAAATAACACACAGACTACGTACTTATATATAGATTCTGTATGATTTGGATATGATATAATATAACAAGAAGTTTAAGCGGGCGAAGCCTTGTTTGAGTCGCTAGTATTAAGCAAAAAAAATCAGCTTCACGCTGTCTTCCCCATACAGGAACCATACGGAACCTTGTGTTAAAAGCACTCCGTTCCCCACTTTTTCATTGCGCATTACGTGTTGAGTGGCGGAACTCAACGCCGGGTTTTTTGTCCTTGGGGATCAAACCCACAACCGTCACGTTACAGTCACACCCTCGTGCCCCAGCGCCACGACGGCCTCAACTATTAAACAAATGTATACAATATACCGAGCTAGTGCTTACTGCATATGGAAAATATATGCAAATTCAAGCAACATTATTTTACTCATTTTACTCAATTATCAAATTAGTTCCACTCCGCCTCACATTTAACCGTTTTTCTAAAAAGAATATTATTCAAACTGCTTCGCACTGTATGTTTAACAGTTTTTATTGAAAGTAATTACTTTTGGCAACGATCGTTTATTTTGCTCTTTTTATACAACATACGACTTTTTTATGTGTTTGTAAAATTTTGTCGTTATTTGTTTTTTAATGAATTAATCAAAGTTGACAAATGTACATTATGTACATATATATAATTAATGATCTGTTGATTTTTTTTTATTATAACCCAACGCCACTATCTCTTTGGGGTCATTTCCGACTAGATTATATTACAAATTATGTAAATAATAGCTGTAGTCATTTATTTTGAAGTAGAAGCTTCTTGAATTGAATATATATGCCTTCAAATCTCAGAATCTGCAGAGCCGTTTCTGAGATTTGAAGGCACAAACCGACAAAAAGACAAAACAAAAATATTATGTATTCTATTACATTGAAAGATGTCCCCAATAAAAGAAAATGAGAAATGCTTTGAAAATTTTATATTTTTTAATATTTTATTAGTAGGTATATTTATGATATATTTAAGGCACTGGTCCAGAGGAGTTTTAATTATTAAATTATAGTCTGCGTATAAAATGTCAAAAATAACATAGCAATCTCGTTAGACAGGTCATACTGTATCCTATTTAAATATTTATAAGTTATTCTAAGCAGTATTATCATTCATTATGCAAATTTTATGTAACATGCTTCGTAATAGTATATATGTAGCTATACTATTCATAGTTGGTACTGCGTCTGTTCCCACGAATAAATATAATTCTCCAATATAAAGGATATTCTTAGAACCAACTGAAGAAACTAACTAAATAACTGAAGAAACTCCTTAGCTTTTCATAGCTTCCCCATGCGGATGTACCCAAGCGAACGCTTAAGGACAAGCGCGGATACGATGGGCTTGACCACATGCCATACTTTGATTATAGATTTCCCGGGGTCTCGAGGTTGATAAGCTAAATATGAGGAAGTAGGTATATTTAAAAAAAACATTACAGGGTTTCTCCTCAAGGGTACTCGCACCAGTACATACTCGCTGGTATGTTAAGAGGCGATCAATTAGGCGCTGTGGAACGCCACCCAAAACGTCATGTCTTCTGGACGGCGGTAAGTCGAAGACGGAACTACAAATAGCTATTTGTAGCTAAAGGATGGAACAGAAGTTGAATGAATTATTAGACATGATGGATCATAAAGAACTGGTATTTATCTCGGTATCACGTAAAGAAGTGAAAGCTTTGAAGTGAGAAAATTGGTACAGAACCCGCGGTGGTCGAGGCAATTCGCATTTGATAGTTTTTATTTCTTTTATTTTTTGTATAATTCATTAGTAAACCTTTAAAACAATTTATAAACTACAAAATCTGGTTCTTGCAAAGATAAATATATACCTATACAATCTTGTTTATCAAAGTGAATGACCATGACATTGGTAAAATATATTTTTCGTAATACGCTACGTAATATGCTTTGCTCACTTATAATAGTGCGGCGAATTTAGTAGGTGGATTTCTTATAAGAATAAATTTTATAAAATATATGTTTTGATATAATTATGTAATTAGTTCCGCCACTCGACACTCAATGCAATTCGAAACTGTAAAAAAATACAAAAGTGATGTTTATTATATATTTCATACCCATTCCATTAGAGAATACAAATTGTAAAAACCTTTTGATAATCTATATATATATATATATATATATATAGACATTAAAAATATTTTGTCTGTACATTTAGTAATTTTGACTGAAATGGATAGAGGGACACTTAAAAAGAATAATAGAAAGCAAAAAGATTTTTTTTAAATTTCTTGTCTGTCTGTCTGTCTATACGTATGGTTACGCTAATCTCCGAAAGTACCGAACCGATTTACTTAAAAGTTTCACCAATTGTTTTGTTTTAACTCAATTTAAAAATTAAAGTCTGTTTCATCAAAATCAGTTCATTAAAAAAAAAGTTATCGTCATTTGAATGAACTCAAGGCATTAGTTTGCCTGCGAATGTTATATAGCAATCGCGCTGGTAAGATTCCTGGCCAAAGAATGACATTCGAAACGTCTTGGTTATATGACTGTTGATAAAAAAATATATTTTTGATTCACTATTATATAATGTTTTATACAATAAAGTAAATAAAATTGAATTGTTAGTGGTGATTACCTCCATAAATCATAACAGTTAAGTTTAAGTGGCCATTAATTCAACACAGAGATAAAGAACGATTTGATCTTCAAAGAAATATCAAGTAAATACATAGATTGGGTCGTTCGTTCGTTTGAAATAAATCTGTATAAAAATACCTAAAAACATCCTTTCTACGTGTACACTGTAATGTACAATTGTACATTTAGCTAATAATATACATATATAACTAATTTAAAAACTGTACAGGAGTTTGTATATGCAATCATTACAGTTATTTCACAAAGAATATTAAGAATTCTTACCCAAATCTCAAAGATTAAAGAAAAATAAAAAATCATATTAGAAGTCATTTTAGTTGTCAATCAATTCTGCATATTAAATCAATAATCATGTTAAATTATTTATTAATTATTTATTAATTAAAGCGGGCGAAACCGCGGGCGGGCCGCTAGTACATTATATACATATACTTAAAGTTTTTTTTATAATTTGCATAATAGGCTGTTAACAGGTTTACACGCATATAAAAGCAGCAGAGGATATATAAAAGTAGGAAGCCAGAGGACTCTTTGCGCTTTGAATATCAATTACAACTGCGCATGTTATAAAATAATAATACATAATAATATGTTACTCTTACAAAAACATGTAATTTGAAAAATGAAAAATGACTGAGAACAATTATTATCAATATTATAGTGGTGCAGATAGCATATATATATATATATATATATATATATATATATATATATATATATATATATATATATATATATATATATATATATATATATATATATATATTTATTATACTTATATCTAGCTGAATGAAAAATATCCAGATGGACAAAATGAGGCTGGTCGTGCCGCAGAGGCACAAAGTGTGACTGAAAATCGACTGGTTGTGGGTTCGATCCCCACTCGAGGAAGTGGTATATTTATTTACATTAATATTTTTATTTCTTCGCTCTGGTGTCGGCACGCAATGCCTCCAGAAATTGGCGGAAAGTGGGGAACAGTGTCTTAACACTAGGTTCCCTCTGCCTACCCTGCTGAGTGCGGGATACAGCGTGAAGCTGATTTGTTTTAGATGGAAAAAATGTACTGTTTATGTACACTATGTGGGAAATGTTGTGATTTTTCATTATAAATTCTGTATCGATTTTGCAAAATTCAATAGAAGTGTTAAGAAAAAACCAAAATAAAAATTAAAATAATGTTAAAAATAGTCACTTAACTTCCACACAATAGCCGGACGTCATTATGTTAAACTTACATATTTTCCTTATATTATTCTTTTACAAACTCAAAAGATAATGCAAAAAAATATGTTATATGATAATATGAGTAACATTCAAAAAGTATAAGCTTGCCCGTATAGGTAAACAGAATTGCTTGCATTTTTATATTTGAATTCGTAAAAAATAAATCAACTTCACGCTGTATTCCGTACGCAGGGTAGGCACAGCGAACCTAGTGTTAAGACACTCTGTTCACCACTTTTCGTCGAATTCTGGAGGTTTCAAGTGGTGGCGTTTCAAGTGGCGGTTTTGCCTTGACACCAGAGCAAAGAAATGGAAATATAAATAAATATTTAATTTCCTCGAGTGAGGTTTGAAACCAAAACCAGTCGCATTTACACTTTGTACCCCTGCGTCACGACTGGCCTCATTTAAATTCGTTAGTGATTATAATGTGAATCTTCAACAATTTGGTGGAACATTCAGTTTTTTATAATTTTTTATTATTCCTCTTAAGGTATAATGGTTGATACACGTGATAATATATTTGCATTGTTATTTATTATAATAATACCAAGGCCACCGAGACATATAGTCAGACTGTCTACACGATGGTTGTAAGTTCGAGTCCCATTTAGAGGAATAATTTTTAAATGATTATTATTACCCCACTCTTCTAGAGAAAGTACGATGTTGAGTTCCACTACTCAACGTGACTAAACATGGGCAAAGTGGAAAAAAAACCCTGCTTTGTTGGAAAAAACGTGAAACTGCTATACCGCTGTCGGTGTATAAGAAAACAAATAAATACCATCCATCCAAAGACACACAGTAAGCCATGTTTTTGCATTTGTTAAATTAAACATACTCGTATATATCATTTAATCTATACTTCTAAACTATTATAGGGAACAATGAGGGAGGAGTGGCATGTGTGTATGTTTGTAGTCCATAAATAATAAAACTACTGAACCACTGTATATGTTCTACAAAATTAAGGAACATATACATATAAAAAAAAACTTCTCAATACCGATATACCGGATACATGTCCTACTATTGTAGTTTTGACAATGCAACTACTTTTTTGCAGCTTAATCTATCTATATATATAAAAGGACTTGTGCTGACTGACTGAGGTAAGACGCACGCAGAGCCGTAACCGCTGATGGTAGAAACGTGAAATTTGCGCATATGTTTTTTTGTATATTCTGGACATCCATTAAGAAGGGAATTTGAAAAATTTTAACCCTAAAGGGATGAAATAGGGATTGAAAGTTTGTATGAAAAAACAATTTTATCTGCACCGATTTTTATAAAATTTGAAATTCAGACTCTTAAAAATATTTCATTGAACACGTGTTTCATGGTTTTTAAGAATTCACCCCCTAAAGGTTCAAATAAGGGGTTGAAAGTTTATATGGAAAAATCTTTAAATTGCCACCGATTTTTATAAAAAATTAAATTCAAACTTAAAAATATTTTATTGAACACGTGTTTCGTGGTTTTTTTTAGAATTTACTCCTAATAAGCGGGCGAAGCCGCGCGCGCCCTCTAGTATTAAATAAAAATGCCGACTATAATCAGAAAATGTTTTTGTGTTATATCCATTTTACGAATTCAAAATTTCCAATCATGGACAAATATATGGACAATATATCTTTCTCGATTGCGATATCCAGAAAATCTATGTACCTGCAAATACCACTGTTAACGTAGTGCACAGTGAAGCTTAGGTAAATGTGGATAACAAAAAAGTAAAAACCTGAAGTACTAATATTATAAATGCGCAAGCCGCTGAACCGACTGTGATGAATTTTTACATATATTTAGATACTTTTTTTTATTTTTAATAATTTTAACTAAACGCTACAGATACGTGGTCCGTTCTTTTTTTAACTTTTTCATTATTATCAGCTAATCAACAGTTTTATATTTATCTGCCACTTAAATAAGGCATAGATACTTGTAGATATTTATATACTTGAGTGTCTTGGGATAAACGTAAGCTAAGTTATTCTTCCATTTATAAAAAAAATCAAGAATTTCATCGTTTTGTAAATGTCGCCGAACATGAGCTTTCTGAACGCTTTAGACTTAACATTAGACGCGTCGGCTCAACCTTATGACATACATAAAAACAATGTTGCTTAATTAAAGTAATAACGATAAAATAAGACTTTTTTATGTTATTTCGTATTTTTTTTATTTATATATTATAAACAATATAAATTTTTCAAAAGAATAACATTAATGTGATGGAAAAGTGAGTGGTAAGAGAGATAGTGGGAGACCTCGGTTGACCTTCGAAAACACAGTATGAAAGATACTGGATGAACGTCACGTAAAAAGCATGAGGATCCCACGGAGGGCATGTATGAAGAGGTTGATAACACAGGACGAGGCGACAGAGGTATGTAGAGACCGTAGCGTTTGGCGCTCCCTTCTCCCTGAGTACCCCGCTAGGGATAAAGCGTGAAGCTAAGTTAAGTTAAGTTAAGTTAAGTTAAGTTAACAATATAAATTGGTAAAATTGCTTACAAGGTTCTGTGTTGCACCGTGGGGGACAATATAAATTATCTAAAATATTCGCAGTGAAAAGAACAACATTATTTATTTAGTCAGCCTTATCACACCTTATATGAAAAAAAAAACATTTTAGCAACAATTTATAGCACAAATGTTTCTTAATAGAAAGCATATTAATATTTTCTATTAGTTTTTCATATGGATCGCGTGTCACTAGGACACATGCATCACGACCTCGAAACGAAATCGCCAGGTCAATCTTTATTAAACCTGTTTTTCCGCTTGCCTCTTCTAAGCCACGCAACGGATTCTGGCATACTTTCATTTGACATTTAGACAAAGTTTGCGAAACCTTTAATTTTAGAGAAATAGTTTTAAGATTCTTACATAGTTAGTTCCCTAGAGGAAATCGGTTTAATTTGTCATATTGTGTACTACACAATATGACAAATTAAACCGATGATGGACATGCATATATTTTAAAGAAAAAGAAAGTATTTTATAAAAATCTATGTATAAAAAGATATATTAATATAAGACATTGAGGTTAACCAGTCAACGCCCAATGAGTGTTAATAAAAGTTAAAAATACTACTCAGTTTAAAAATATATATAAAAGACTCAGTTCCATTTAATGTAATGTAATGTAATGTAATTATTAACAAAATAAGCGAGAGTTGGGCTCGCCCATCGAGGGTACCGTACAAAGATTGGAGGTCTCGAGCTTTTTCCGAAATTAAAGCTTAGCTTAGCCAGAGCATTTTCATCTGATACCTCACTTGATCTAGCTAGCGGCTTTAATACCAAATTTTGTCCCCCTTTTAAGGCTATTATTTTTTCTTACAACTCAACTTTCAGATTAATTTCTTTAGATTCTGGGCCCAAGAACGTATGCACTCGTTTCAGTCTCCTTTAGTAAGCACATGTATGGTTTTTGTTTTTCACTCTTATGAATTAAAGATATATCTTAACAGAAAAAAATCCTGGAAAGGTAATTTTGTTTTTAAATTCACTTCTGTTTCCTTAATAAAAGATTCTATAGAAGTGTTTTGTCCGTGTGAAACATGTTCTAACCGCATCGTGATAGCATGATCCAATGTCTATTATTAAACACTAAACTCTAAGTACATCGGACTTACCACAACAATTTTCTGAGAAATGTCGTGGATGAAACTTTTGCCTTTGAAACCTTTGCCTTGAATCCTAAAATACATTAACAAATTCATTCAACTTAGACTACATCTTTGATTTATACATTATTATTGTTAGAAACGTCGGCCTATCGAATTATTTTGATTATTTTTCTTTTGACCAGAAAAATTTACAACTTATATATTCATAAATCTATAGACAAATTATTGTTATATATGCATATTTCAATATTTTATCAAATAACCAATAATTCAGTATTTATTATGTATTTGTAAATATAAACTTTAATGGACCCTTCGTAGGCCAGTAGTGGTGCACAGCCACAAATTGTGACAGTACAATCGACTGATTGTGGGATCGATCCCCACTTGACGAAATGAAATATTTATTTAAACATATATTTTCTTTCTTCGCTCTGGTATCGAGGCAAAACGCAGCGTTGAATTCTGCCACTTGGCACGCAATGCCTCCAGAATTCGACGGAAAGTGGGGAACGGAGTTTCTTAACACTAGGTTGCCTCTGCCTACCCTGCTGTGTGCGGGATACAGCATGAAGCTGATTTTTTTTCTTTAATAGAAATAATAGATACTAGACTAGTACAGGGTGGAAGAGTCAGCACCACTTTAAATGAAACCACAGTTTTAACTACTCTATAAAAGCCTAATATATATGTTCCCGAAAATGAAAAAGTTATTTTTCCAAACAAAATAAAAAATAAAATTATCGTTTTAAAATAAAACGCCGAACACACTAACCTGTCAAAGCGGCAACGTCGCATACGCCTCATTCAAGAAATCGAGTCGCAGCAATTAGTGTAGGTATGTAGCTAACGGAGGCGAAGTGATGTTAAATCAACCCTACACTTAGGAATACACTTTACACACACTCACATTTATCATTTCATTTGTCCACTTATTTAGTAGATAGCTAGATTTTCTGTCAGTGTCCCCCTGGTTTTTGAATGCATAAATTGTATCTCTGTAACATATTACGATATACGTCTAGGGGGATCTGGTCGGAATATTCTGGTTACGTATGAGGTCTTAAAATTTCGTAGCATTTAAATTACCGTCAATAAAAAACTGGCCCTAGTATTTTATTTTGATGAATGGCAGCCCACACAAATTAAAAAAATATCCATGTTAGTTAGAACGTGGATATTTGGGCATTTTCGTCATCGTTATGGCTAAATATGGTATGTAGCAGTTCTTAAACCGAAGTCGGGGTCAATCAGGCAGGTAGGATAGCCAAGTAATGAGAGAAGCAGCACTATACAGCCGTCAGTGTGGCAATTGCAAAAACTTTTAAATAATATAAAAGAAATATGTAATTTTTATATTTTATTTGAATTTAAAAGATTAATAAATAAATTATAAAATTATTTTTATGTTTATAAAAATATTTACGTATTTTACACCAAAATCCGAATACTAGATTTCATTACAGATTTAAATTTTAATAATTACGTTAATAGTAATAATAAATACAAGTAAAAATAATAAAATATTTTTAAGTAATGAGAAAAATGAAATCTATTGACACTACTCATTACTTAAAAAGTTACGATTACAAGTCAAGTCAGTAATTTTTTATTATCTTTTTTCACATAATAGCTATAAATAAAGATTTAAATAAATTGTTACAAACAATAATTTATCCTTCAATACAATTTTATAAACAGAGATATTAAATAATTCAAGTTGTCAATAGTCTGGAAACGGAACGGAACGGAAAGTGGCATTTAGCTACGTCATTCGAAAGTTAGCCCTCATGTTTCGCGCCAGTGCTGCTATATTGTACGGGAATGATTGCTTAATATAACACTATAGTTCATAATAAATTTAGATTATCCTTTTTATGCATGATTTGATATTAAAATAATTAATAAAATTATCAATACTATTTACAAATAATTTCTAAATAATAATTTATTTCGCATTGAGTTTTCGTAGGTTCCCGTGTAACATTATAAGACTCGTTTCTATTTAATTTTTATACGATTTTGTATCAAAATAATTAAACAAATGTAAATAATAATAAAAATCTTAAAAAAAATATTAAAAGTATGTTCGAGAAGTATTTTAATTAATGGCTAAACCATGTACTATGAACTATTAGAATGATTTTTAATTAACTGTTTTTAATTATCTGTGACTGTAATGTGTAAACAGTCCCCCAATACTCTGTCCCATACACAGAGGCAGAAAAAGCGGACCTAACCAGGAAAGGAAAAGGAAACGTTCCGTTGCTGATATAGTGGAAGACAATATCAAATGGCTATTTCCTATAGAGATGAGGAGGCAATAGAAATATTACGAAATCAACTAACTGCACCGCTATCAACATAATCAACGGCCAAAAACTCGGATTTGAAAAAAAGAACTGCAGACCATTCAAGATAGCAAGATATTGACGTCCACTTCACTTTTTAACAAGAAAAAATAACAGTTTTAATAATCAATTAAGTTCAAAAAAGGCACAAAAGTCTGTGGCGCATAACAATTCAATTATAAAAAAAAAAGGTGTTGGTGGTGGCGGTTTAATAAATATGCATTATTTCGAAATAATTTCACAATAAAGGAGATATAATAAATTGCCTTAAAGTAGGAATTTATTAAACAATTTTAATAAGAGCTTTGAACGTTGTTTAGATTTATTATAAAAAATAGGTAATTGCGTGACAAAGAACGAGAAATATAGTTCTTTCTCGTTTGGTTATGTGTTGTATGAATGAAAAGTAGAAGATCGGCAACGCTTAGTAGTATTTTTGTAGTATTATGTGTATGTGTGCGTCACACGAAATAAAGATTTCGATAAAAATGGTGAAATGAAAAAAAATCCTACGTCTAAACTGTTGAGTTATCTTGATTAATTTCTTTAGGTAAGGGTTTGAAATATTTTACCCTATCCTGTTCCCGTAAAAGGAGCGCTTACACTTCCACCCTGTATACTAACATCCGACATTTCCTTTTACATTCAATATTAAAACCATTATTGCGGATGTCTTAAGGATCTTTCCTTTTGATAACTTGATCTTGACTAAATCAATAAAAAAAATAATCTGATCTCCAACCAGGATGTAAACACTTTGGAGATCGTGCTATAAGTACGTAACGTTTTTTACTTTGAATCGATCCTTCACAGGGAATTACCAGACCTTTCTGAAAATTCATTTTAACTATATTTATTAACTAAATGCTTATTTCTTATGATATTATTTATTTAGCTAAATAAATAAAAATCCAACTATCCCCATGGGTTTTAAGTCACTCCGTTTCTAACTTGCCGCTCAATTTTTGAGTGCGTCACTGTGGTATTTAACACCGCTAGGCCGTAGTTAAAATAAGAAACAAATGAATATATATTGATGTGTTTCTTCTTGTTTTAATTTTTAATATTAAGTACATTGTTATTTGTGCTAGGAATTAAAGGCCTCAATAGTACGAGCTATACTTACCATATATTTTTGGCAGCGCAAAAGAATTCAATAGAAAAAATACCGAAATCCCCCGACAGCAAAAAAAAGGAATATTTACTCCATTCAATATTTTTTTGGATCTGCAGTTGACTGCAGAAATTCTATTTTACTAGTATCACAAAAGAATTCTCAAAATACAAACAATATTTAGATTTTTATGTATCGACAGTTTAGTTTAGTCAGTATGGTTATTTTACCCTATTTCAACATTTTTCCTACGGCTAGAAAAAGAAGTTTTTATAAATATTATTTAGTTAAATATTTAATGTAGCATTTAATTTTAAACCATTAAATTTATTATATTGCTGTCAGTCGTGGCGCAAGGGCACAAAGTGTGACTATAAAATCGACTAGTTGTGGGTTCGATCCCCACTCGAGGAAATGAAATACTTATTTACATTTATATTTTCATTTCTTCGCTCTGGTACGGAGGCAAATCGCGGCGTTGACTTCCGCCACTCAACTCGCAATGCCTCCAGAAGTCGGAGGAAAGTGGCGAACTGAGTGTCTTAGCACAAGATTCCCTCCACCTTCCATGCTGTGTCCGGGATACAACAAAACAGGATAATACAAAAATTGATAAATCATTGTATTCATTGTACGGAATATCATATAATATTATACAAGTATGTCGATGTTTGAAAATGAAGACCTTGACAGTAACCTAACAACAAATCCTTCAATTGTACGGTTTTCGTAAGAAGTTATGCTTTTCCACATTGACTGCTATAAAAATACACGTATTTAAGGTCCACGTCAGCGAAATTGATTTAAATTATGAACATAATATAATAAATTTCTCTAGTAAAGTATTAAGTTTAAAAAATCCAAGTAAAC
Organism: Heliconius hecalesia formosus; assembly: GCA_018249775.1. Lineage (NCBI taxonomy): Eukaryota > Metazoa > Arthropoda > Insecta > Lepidoptera > Nymphalidae > Heliconius > Heliconius hecalesia. The sequence continues at coordinate 44,154 of DWMY01000038.1, forward strand.
AATGACATAAATACAAACAATGACTTTGAATACAAACAATATATTGCTAGTTTTGTTAGTTTTCTAATTTAATAATTTTATAAGCTACTTTATGTTTTTTTTTTAACCTGTACAAAATTTCAATATAAATTTTAATTTCTTTTTATATATATTGTTACATATATAATAAATATATAACATTGTCGTACAAAATACATTACATTTTATATGAAAGACCCTGTGGGCGCGGCGGTTAACGTGCGACCTTGCTATAGCACGTCACGCGACTTCGGTACCTCCAAGTGCGATTTCAGGGTTAAAATTAATATTTTGCTGACAATTATCCCGATAGTTATGGTAAGTTATTGTTTATCGAGCGATCATTGTCGCAGAAATATAGCAATGTGTTAATATACGACACTAAAAACGCAGCTATTTTAAAACTGTTTTTTTCGCATTTAAGCACGATCACAACACGACATGATTGCTGCAAGTCTATGTTGAAAGTTGTAGCCATTTTAAAATCTGCTTCATACTATATCTCATACACAGCAGGGTAGACAGAGGGAACCCAGTGTTAAGACACTCCGTCTCCCGCCAATTTTTGGAAGCATTACGTGTTGAGTGGTGGACCTCAACGCCGCGCTTTGCCCCGTACTAGGTAAATAACGAAAGTTAGTATAAGTAGTTTAAACAACCCTAAATCGTAATATATATATCCAGAACTTTGAAGTAAAATGAACGATGAAATGTACTTAAAAATCATTTTTGAATATTTATTCAATGACCCCAATTGATATAATTAGACGATTTTTATTTTTATTCAGTTTACAACACGGCATTTTAGGTTGGAAAATGGAAATATCATCAAAATCAGTCAATCTGTTTGGTTTTCCTTTTCCTGCAATTATGATTTCCTTTGTAATTATGATATAAAATATGTATAACAATAGTTGGTACAGTCATATAATTAGCTGTCACCTCATATTAATAGCAAAGTGGTTTTTGTAACCACAACTTTAATTGCTTCATCAGTGCCAAGTTGATTACCGATCAAAACACTCGATTATGGCGAATCAAGCCTTTACATTCCATCTTTTTACGTGAAATTTGTTTGTATAATATCAATTTTTTAAAGAAAATTTATTTAAATTGATAGTGATAGGAACTGCTGACAGAAGTAAAATTTTATAACTTCAATAAACATTTATATATTTTATAATGTTTAGATTGAAATTATGAAACTTAATCTGGTTTTCATATGTATTGACACTTTGAGCTACAGATATATACATATTTATATGGTTTTCAACTTAAAAATATAAATATATTTATTCAGTGCTCACTATTGTACAGCATAGTGATTCAACAATTAAACAAGTAAGGTAATCAAGGCCATCGAGGCCAGGGGTACAAGTGTGTGTGACTGTAAAAGCGACTGGTTGAGGATTCGATTCCAACTCAAGAAAATGAAATATTTACTTAAATTTATATTTTCATTTCTTAAAATCCTGCTGTGTGCAGGATTTGTGAGCTTATAAGAAAAAGATAATAATCAAACTCAAACGCTATTTGAACAATAATAGGATAGACTGTTTTTATCATCACCACTTTAAATGAAACCACAGTTTTAACTACTCTATAAAAACCTAACACAATTAAAACAAAAGAGATCCTACGTCTAAGCTGTTGAGGTACACATCCAAATCAATTATTATAAAAGTGTAAAATGTACGAAAAATTAGCTTCAGGGCGGCCACGACTTGTTAATCGTACTGTATATTCGAGTCCAAACGAAAATTGACGCAACGTCCACCGCGATATCCGTGATTGAGGCTATCGTGGTCTAGTGGGACAACGTAATTAGCTGCAATCGGCGGATCACCCCTCGAGGGAATTAATTATTTTAATTTCAACGAAATGCGGCTTTGAATTCTTAAACTCAACATGAAATATCCTGGATTCGGGTGGAATATCGAGAAAGCACAGAATCAAGTGACTAGACACTACGTGCCCTGTTACCTGTTAACCTGCAATACAGAAAAGGCGTGATGACGACTGCTTGCCATGATGCAAATATTGTATTATCCTTATTATTGATTGGTGGAATAAAATATTAATTGGTCTTTTTTCATTTTAGGGTTCCGTATCTCGAAAGGAAAAAACGGAACCCTTATGGGATCACTATGTTGTCCGTCCGTCCGTCTGTCAAGACCCTCTTTCTCAGGATCGCGTAGAGAGCCTTTATCTCGAGACCACGTCTAACCATGAAGCTGATATTAATATCAAATATTAAGATTTTTCTCCCTTGAATCACAAAAAAATCAGGCTAAGTCAACGCCATAAAAAGATACGAGCGTTTATGCATCGATTTAGCTAAATCTTGTATGAAATTTTTCCGCGTAATCAAAACCTATAGAGGATACTTACCCTCGACTCACAGTTATATTATATATAATTGGGCACGAAGTGAGAACTTACAATACATATATAGGAAATTTCCAAAAAGTGAAAATTTACGGGTATTTCATAGAAAAAAATATTACAAACTTATATTTGTAATTCATTTCATACAAAATGAGAACATACGACCACCCACAACTTACTGTTTTGACACTTAAGTTTGTCATGTTTTATAAGTGGTGGTTGACATATGATCCTGAAATTGGTACGTACGTACGGTAGGGAGTCCTATTTTTCTATTAAACTGCTTAATTTAGAAAAAAATTAAAACTTTCTTTCTGAATCCTATCCTAAGCTGCAAGTCACAGTTAAGTCAGAAATATAATTTTTTTATGTAATGTTAATAACTTTCATAATTAAATTTTGCGAAGTGATAAGTGCTCAACTGGAACGCCATTATCAAAGAACAAAACAGAACATACGTTGTTTGTTTTTTTATTATATACAGTGATGATGAAATCCAAAATGAAACTATATATTATATTTTATTTTTTCAAAAATAATGTTCATTAGAAGGCCAGATGACGTTAGTCGAGAGGTCATGCGTTCAAATCTTTCGCAAAATTTCTGATTAGGTTGTGTGTCTTGTACATAATGGATTATCTCAAGGTTTAAGTGTTAGATACCAACTTGTTTGAAATTGTATTTTTTTTTAATTTTTATTATTATTATTATTATTATATCCTTTATTGCACATAAAACAAATATAGCAAAACTATTTTCTATACATTTGTCGTCTAATTGCATCTTGATTAAAATTGTTGATAATTTTTGTTATATATTTATGAGTATATACAGCTTATGGATATTTAATAATTTAAACAATAAATAAATGAAATTCTTTTAATGATTTGTACAATTATTAGGTCGTCTTTGAATCTTCACTAATCTGGTAACATTCTTTAGCACTTGGTCATTAGTTATAAATGATATTTCAAGTGCATATAATTATTAGCGATAGCAAAACACAAAAAACAATTTTAAAATATTTTCCGTCTGTCTATTTTCAATTTCATGGGCTTTTCACTTACCGATAGAGGTGATCTTGGGTGTTGAGCAGCTTTGCCAGACTTCTCGATTTTAGCGGGACGTCCCGATTTTTAGCCCAAAATTTAAATATCTCGGACGGCCCAAACGTAGTCCCACTGTTCGAAAACTATACCATGCACGTAGATAATTATCCAGAGATAAATGTCCCGCTTTTCCATTGTGCAACATATAGGCTACTTTGTATCCCAGAATATGAAATACGTTAAGATTTATCTAATAATATAACAATGTTTGTTTTGTTTTTTATCAGACTCTAATAAAATCCTAAAAGATATAATAATTTAGACAATCATACTAAAAGAACCGAACTATTTTACATCAATACACTTAAGTAATATTCAATAAAAAAAAGATGAAACGGGGCCGCTAATTTAGATTAAATATATTTTTTATAATAATAAATAATTGTTTATTATTATTATTTTCATGGTGACTTTTTCTTAATATTTAATTTCAATTAATTAATCAGTTATATATCCGTGACCTAGACCGTTGAGTAGTCGCGCGATGTAACCCGTTCTAGTTTAGTGTTTGGTGTAAATGTTACGCAGAAAGCGATTTGAATATTTTTATTTTTTTATAGGCAAATTTCTCTCTCAGGGGGAAGAGTTCAGTGTTGAACTCTGTATTAAAACAAACTAATTGTATTAAATATATTATTAATATTTTATAATATAATTTTTATTTAATTTATTCATATCATATATGTGTATGTTGGTACATGTCAGTATCTAGAATGGTTTAATCCATTTGAATTATAAAAAAATAGGTAAATTTTCTTTTAACTTTGCCCTCATTGTGAAAGACATGAAAGAAATCGTTGTATTACATAACTCTGTTTTTCACTTTGCTTTTAAAATAATTATTTTTTACGTAGACTGATTTAGGAATCAAAATAATTCTAAACTCCTGGATTCCTGTTTTGGAAATATTTCTTAAACTGAAACACATAGATAAACATAAAACAAATATTGCATATAGAAAAAAAATCACTCTATTTTAGTAAAGGCATTCTATTATGCATTTGTTTTTCTATACATTTTTTTATATTATTATAATTTTTAGGTTTTTCAAAGGGCACATGGTGGCTGTGGAAATACTTAATTATGTACAGCACGTGAACTTTACTTTCTTTACGCTAAAAAAGAGAGGCGAAGGCAGAGGGAACTTAGTGTTAACACTTTGTACCCTTTTTTCCGACTGATTCTGGAGGTATTGCGTGTTAAGAGGCGGAACTTAACGCCGTGCCTTGTCTCAAGAAAGAATGGATTCACAACCTGTCACGCTTACAATCACATGCCTGTGCCCCTACGTGACGTCTGGCCTCAATCGTGAATATATGCAAATGTTTTTGGCATTGGGAGTCAACAATAGATATCGAGCCATTTTTGGAATAAAATAATAGGTAGGTAGAGCTGCACCTACAAAAGAATTTCTACACAAAGAATAAATATTTCGGTAATTCAGTCAGGCATAATTTCTTTCTTATTTTTACTTCCTGGCGCAGTGAAGACGTATCTAGCTGAAAACGCTGGTAGTGAATTCGATGCTTTCTTAGGTTATATTTGAAATATTTATTTCCCAGTTCACAAATCTAATATAATGGCATTATAAGAGTAAGAACAGTAGAACATGGAGTCTTGTTGTAATTCGAAGTTCTGTGTCATTAATAAGTTGAGCTTAAGTGTAAACATAAAATGAAAACTTCAAATAAAAATCAACGGACAACAAATCTGAAAAGCAAATAATATAATAAGTAACCTTTTAAATATTAACTTTAATAACTTAGTTAATGCACGAGACGCGTGTACTTTTTGGAATTTTAATTTATCGCTGAAGTTGATTTCGTTTGGTTATTTCCTTTAATTAAGGGTAATTTAATAATCGATTATAATTAATCTTTGATCATTGTTTGTTCCAATACCGACTTAAAATTACATATAATATTTCACGATTTCTCATTTTTTGTTTTTAATTTTTTTTGGTCAGTTATTTTTTAGTTTTTGGAGAGTTGTTTCCCAAATTTTTCTATATGAGACAAACTACAAGATCGAAAAGAGCAGTAGTGCACATAATTTAACTTAAGTGAGTAAATAATAAATCATCCTCTAATATTTATTAAGAAAACATAAGAATTTGAACGTTGCAGGATTTGAACTTGCGCCTCTTGGAGAGCACTTAGTGCTCAGTAACGTACTGCAATAATTTTCTAAAAAAAAATTATTATTTCCTGAATGGAATACACTTAAAAATGCTAAATATATATATATATATCTCTAAGACAAAGGACTCTATAAAAAATACACATACTAGTACATGTTCATACATCAAATTCAGAGACTGAACAATCAATCAAGCTCCTAATTTCTTACTCTATGATTGATTTTTTTTGCAAGATTTATTTTCGGTATCTTTCCGGATATGGGTACTTTATCAAATAAATGAAAAAAAACCGATGAACTGCGACTCGGAATCGCCCACCGGGGGTTCCGTATCAATTTTACGATTGAAGGTCGTCCGGAAGTACAACTTATAAAAGTTATTTTGGGGGCGTATGCAGTTATTTTCTGTGAAATAAGACAACTTACTATTACAATTATAAGTTTATAATCGTTTTTATCTGTAATATATAAATATAAATTTCAAATTTCCGGGTTTTTTTTCTATATTTGGACTGTATTTACCGCTAGCTCTTACTTCTTGCCAATTTTCTTAATTTTAGGTCTGTGGATAATAGGCTTATGCGGCGAATAAAATTGATAAACTTAAGTTAACAGCGTATGCACTCATTTTGAGTGAAATGAACTATTTTTTTGTGAATGAACTCATTATGTGTGAATGATTTTTTTTCCTGTGAAATACCTATCAATTTTCAATATCGGAATTTTTTTTATATCAGTAATACCAAATTTCGTTTAATAGTTTCTAATCTTTTTAAAATATTTAAAGGAATAGAGAAAATAATACAATTTTTGAGAAGACGCTTTTCAGTAAAGCAATATTCAGTACATTCAAAATATACTGAAAAAACTTTTTTTTCATGTCATTCTTATTTAATATATCTTTTTTTGTCACTTTTGGGTGAATTATTGGTCTAAACTTATTGTTGTAAGCAACAATATCAATAAGATAATTACTTTTTTTACATTCGCCCTGTATATGCCCGTCCATAGCAGGGTAGGCAGAGAGATTTTGGCAACTTAGTGTAACGGTACGGTTTTATTACAGCGAGAAAGTGAAAATATAAAATATATTATATTTCCCCGAGTGGGAATCGAACCCACAACCTGTCGCATTCGTCCCCAACGGTTACCTACCTGTTACATAATAAAAGCATACTTCATAGCTTTGTATACTTTATACATCACAACTAATACATTTCACCTTTACCTTGTCTGAGGACACATACATATGTATATTGTCAAGGTCAACCTATTGTGTTACAGATATCCGCTAACACGGCAACTTTGTGGTTACGTACGCAGACCGACACGCCACACTTTATTATGCTTAAATTCACCGTAAAATCATCTTCACACACGACAGCAAAAAAATATTTATTAAACACTGTTTTATTTACAAGTAAAAACAAACCATAATAAAAAATATAATTTATATACATATATGTATAATAATGAGCGCAAAAATATTTTGCACGGCCTTCATAAAATAAGATTAGTAATAAACAGTATATTTTTTATACAGAGTGTTTTTGTCAGCACCACTTTAAATGAAACGATAATTTTTACTACTTTATAAAAGCCTAATACAATTATTTTCTTTTCCCAAACATGAAAAAGTGATTTGTTCAAACAAAATAAATAATAAAAATATCGTTGTAAAATAAAACTTTATTTGTCAAGAACGATGCACGCAGACATAAACCTATCAAAAGGGATACGTATCCCTTTTGATAGGTCATTCCGAAATAGAGTCGTAAGTATTGGCGGCAAAGTTCAAAGTTGTTTAACCTTAATAGTATTTTTGTAGTAGTACGTGTGCGTGTGCGTGTGTGCTTAAGTTATTGGTATCTATGCGTAACTGCGTTACACGAAATACAGGAATGGATAAACATCATGAAATGAAAAAACAATCCTACGTCTAAACTGTTGAGGTAGGTTATTTAGGTTAGTCGTGGCGCAGAGGCACAAGCGACTGCAAACGCGACAGATCGTGGGATGAGAGTCCTAACACTAGGTTCCCAGGGTCCTGCTCCACGTAACGAGGCCCCCGTCAAGTCTAATGAAATGTCAAAATAATGGAAAAATATGTTGTCGCCATACATAATTATGATACAATAAAGGTACTCCGGAAGCTTAAATTAAAAATTCTAACGTTGTCTTTACTTTAGTTTTTATAAACAAATTATTTGACCTTGTAACTTTTGTTGACCATCTGTCTATTTTTCCATAATTGCCGTCGTTGCTTGTTATCTGATATGGTTATTAATTCCTACATATGTACCTATAATAGTATACAGTATTCGTAGTCATTGCTTATAAAGAATCGTATATTACAGTCAATTTAAGTTATATGAACATTTTGAAAATTTGTTTTATATATACCCAAAAATTTGACTCTTTACATTTAATATGCAATTCTCATATTAAAAATTCCAATCAAATATAATTGATACTAAAATATAAATCTTAGTTTAAATGTCTTATATAGACCCATCATTTTTATATTTCTACGAAACATTTAATTATGAATAAATAAAATTGATAAAGAAATAAAATAAATCAGTTTCACGCTGTATCCCGCACACAGCAGGGTAGGCAGAGAGAACCTATTGTGAGACACTCCGTGCCCCACTTTCTGCCGAATTCTGAAGGCATTGCGTGTTAACTGGCAGAACTCAACGCCGCGCTTCTACTCGCCTCGACACCAGAGCGAAGAAATGAAAATATAAATTTAAGTAAATATTTCATCTCCTCGAGTGGGGATTGAACCCACAACCAGTCAGTTTTACAGTAACACTTTGTGCCTCTGCGCCACGACTGGCCTCAGATTAATTGATAAAGAAAAATGAAATGAATAAACCAAATCAAAATTAAATGAGGCAATAGTCAGCATGTCACTTGTGCGGTGAGGAATCACTGACCTTTTACATTATTAATATACATAGAACTTACTAAATACATTAAAATTATAAATTAAATTAAAACAACGTTTTTTGTCTAGCATTCAATATAGAGTACCTTGAAATTTGTATCGACTTAAACCAAATCACTGACCAAGATAAATCTCCTGTCCAAAAAGTAATTATAAAAAAAAAGTATAAGCTAATTATAAAAAAATTAGCATTTAATTGGCAAAAGTATTGAATATTAATCTAGTAATTATTTATTTCAAAATAATAAGCTTGAAGTAGTACTAGATTTGAAGGAATTGAAGAATATATAGCTATTTTTGAGTTGAACACACAGATTTTTTACTGTTTTATATTATCTTCTTTTGCATATTTCTATTGTATATATAGTTTTATGTGAGTAATTGTATAGTTTATATAGTATATCAAATAAAAAAAGACTATTTCGTATGTACTTCAGAGAGATAACTAGTATAGCAAGCGAAGCGAGCAAGAGACGAAGCCGACTAGTATATTTATAAAATAAATAAATATATAGTTGATTATACATTCTGTTATCACTTACCTCTTTGGTCTAGATTTCTAGAATGTGTAGTGTTAAATTGTCAACGGTGTAAATATATAATATGTAAATAATCCATGACATTGTATTGCGGTTAGCTCTCCAGTCACGATCCTTTTCCGACATGAAAATTACCCGCACTTTAAACATAATTATAGTTAATAATGAATTCCACTTGAGTTTCCAAGATTATTTTCCTGAAAAATATTTTATTTATTTCAGTAAAAGAAAAGAGGGCGGTCGTGGCGCAGAGGCGCAAAGTGTGACTGTAAAATCGACTGGTTGTGGGTTCGATCCCCACTCGAGGAAGTGAAATATTTATTTACATTTATATTTTCATTTCTTCGCTCTGGTGTCGAGGTTAAGCCCGGCGTTGAGTTGAGTTGAGTTGAGAAAATTTGTATGAATTTATATAAAAATATGTCCCGGAATGTATTTACATATATCACAAATCCCGGGATATATTTTCATAAGCTTCGTATTTAATAATGCGGAGTTAAACAACGTATATTTAACAATACAATCGAGATTAATTCATTCGTTTGAGGAAAAATTTTGTTGAAATCTGATGATAACTATAATATAAAAAAATTAATAGGTCTAGCTTCGTGAGATTTATCAGAGTTATTCTAGTCAAAAGAATATTTTATCATTCATTGCAACTTATGTTCTATATTTTGTAGACATCTTTAAGCATATATTATGTATGATGTTATCAATGCGTTGTTTAACTCCGCATTATTAAATACGAAGCTTATGAAAATATATCCCGGGATTTGTGATATATGTAAATACATTCCGGGACATATTTTTATATAAATTCATACAAATTTTCTCAACTCAACTCAACTCAACGCCGGGCTTAACCTCGACACCAGAGCGAAGAAATAGAAATATAAATTTAAGTAAATATTTCATTTCCTCGAGTGAGGATCGAAACCAAAACCAGTCGGTTTTACAGTCACACCTCGTGCCACTGCGCCACCACTGGCCTAATATAGATGGATATTGAAATTTTAGAACAAGCGTCCAATATTAGGTTTGATTGACGATCCCGATCGATCTTTAAAAATTGTCATAAAATAGCTTAAATTTAGAAAAGCTAATACGTATTTTTTTCTATACATATATGTATATATATTATAAATTTATGAAGTTTTTAAACCGCTACTAACATACTTTAATAAAATGTGCAATATAGCATAATATATAGCATAAATATTTTTTCTAATTATATTGACCTCGTTACTTTTCTTTGTCATATGTCATTAAATATTACATTACTATCTCTAGATACTCAACGCCACTGTTTGTTTTTCCAAAGTAGAAAATTAAAAATAATTTATTGCCCCGAGTGGAGATCCAACCCACAATTATCGCGTTAACAGTCCGACACTCGACCACTGCGCTATTAAACAAAAATAGATTTTTATAAATTTTATTTAGAGTTTCGTACCTATTAAGAAAAACAGAAACCATTTACATATTTATTTTAAAAAACGCTTACGACCGCATATACCGCAAAGACGCGTATTTTGACAATATAGAGGGAATCAAAACTAATAAGGTGCTTCCGATTGACCTATATTTATGAAATTGGACAGTTAGCATCTATTATCTTTTTCCTGAATTAAATGCTACCTGCATTTAATTCAGGAAAAATATAAAACTATACATTTGTGGTTAAATTACAAAAATATTAGCCTTAAAAGGGGGCAAAATCCGGTATTAAAGTGGCTAGTTCGAGTGAGATAGATAAAAGGGCTCTGGCTAAGCTAAACTTGAATTTCAGAAAAACTTTGAGACCTCCAATTGTTGTACGGAACCCTCAATAGGCGATGCTGACTCGTACTTGTCCGTTTTTTTAGCATGGCAGGCAGAAATCGTTAAGATCCCCACTTTTAAATTCGAGTCATGTCTTTCACAGCTGTGGAATTTACAGTCGCACGCTTGTACAACGGCCCCTCTTTAAAATGATTTATTTATTTTTATTTATTTATGCAAATGGTGCATTTCTCGTCTAGCCTTGTACGCCCCTATGCTTCAATGACAATATTTTATTTATTATCTTTATTTATTCAAGAAAAGTCATAACACGACCTTGAGGTTTGACATAGATCAGCTGCGAAAACCGAGATCACGACGAGAGAGTTACCTATATATTAGTATAAGTATACGTGAAGGCATTGCGTGTTGAGTGGCGGAACTCAACGCCTCAGTACCATAGTGAGAAAATCGAACCCACAACCTTTTACAGTCGCTTGTGCCTATGCGACACGACTGGCCTGGAACTTTATTACGCAATAGATTTATGGTTACAAAGTATTAAAAGTCTTCTTTATACAAACCGAAAATTTTAAATAAAGTTAAATTTAGATATTCACTTTAGTCTCTATATGTGTAACCAAATTTTTTGAGACTTTCTAAAATGTGTTTTTTTTAATATAATTTTTTAATGGTTATTATTATTTCTTTTTATTATCAATAAAAAAAATATCACATTCACTTATTGAGCCTTTTACAAACATGCTATAATAACAGTCAATGATACCACTTATTTCTTTTGTTTTTAGTGAGTCATAGGTCAATGAAATAAAAACTTACAATATAAAAGTACATTACAATTTATAATACATAAGTACGTACATACATTCGTTATAATAATTTTATTTAAATGATCAACTAATCTACGAGTGGGTTCGATTCCCACTCGAGTGTCTAGGTAACGGGTAGCGTTGAATTTCGCAACAACACGCAATCCCTCCCTCCAGAATTTGGCGGAAAATAGAGAGCAGAGTGAGTACAAGCGAGACACAGCTGAAAACAAATGAAAAAGTTATTTTTTGGGAAAAAAGTAAAATAACATTTCTTTTCGATACAGTTCATTATTTTTTCTATTGTTTCCTGCAAAAGAATCATTCAGTTCAAACCAGTAGTTCCTGAGATTATCATGTTCAACCAAACTACTCTTCAGCTTTATAATATTACTAAAGATAGTATAGATGTATTGTGACTATAAACAGCGTATTCAGCCCAATGTCGCTTTGCGTTTTATTAGACCGGAACATATATCGATATATTCTTGTACTCTTCTTGATAAAAATTACATTAGACCTTCTATATTATTAACATTACCAGTCTGACACACATATAATTTTTTTTACACTTTTAAGGAGTTTTATTCTGCGCTTAGGAAAGAAAAATACTTTTAGGAAACATATGAATATTTGAACGTATCGGGATTTGAACCCTCTTGGAAACCCTGCAACTCGCGCCTCTTAGACGGTTTCCAAGAAACGTGGATTGAAATACGTTAACTTTTTTATATATTTTTAAAAGTATACAGGGTGGAAGAGGAAGCGCTCCTTTTACGGAAACAGCACATAGGGTAAAATATTTCAAACCTATACCTAAAGAAATTAATGAAGATGTCTCAACAGTTTGGACGTAGAATTTTTTATCATTTCACGATTTTTATCCATACCTGTACTTCGTGTGACGCGATTACGTATAGATCCCAATAACATAAACACTACTACAAAAATACTACTAAAGGTTAAACAATTTTGAACTTTATCGCTAATACCTTCGACTTGATTTCGGAATGAGGCGTGTGCGGCGGTGTTCCTTTGATAGGTTTATATATGCGTGCGTCGTCCTTACCAATGGCGTTTTGTATTAAAACGATAATTTTATTATTTATTTTGTTTGAAAAATAACTTTTTCATTTTTGCAAATTTATTTTTTTCCGACTTATATTAGGCTTTTATAGAGTAGTTAAAACTGTGGTTTTATTTAAAGTGGTGCTTACACTTCCACCTGTATAAAAAAAATAACTAAAAATGAAATAAAATATATAAGTAAAATTTAAGAGTCTGTCTGTGATTTCAAAATAACCGTGCTTTTTCAATTGTATATAGTTATTGACACGATACTAGAACGTAATCAAACATGTCTTTTGTTTGTCTGTCTTTTCTTTTGCGCGTGCTTATTTCCGGAACAGTTAAACTTTTTTAATGGAATTTTCATGGAAAGATGAAGAGGCGGTGGCAATACATAGGCAACTTTCTATCTCGAAATTCCAGCCCCAGAGTTAAAGTCAGGAAAACGTGCGTTTATCTGTTTATCATGCGCCGGTATACGCGCCTACCTAGAAATAACTAAGCTAACTTACTATTCTATTGAATACGATAGCTTTTGCGACCGATATTAAATAAATATAAATATTATTAAATAAATAATTCCTAAAGATTTTAATTATGATTTCTTATCAGTAAACATAAGAGATAACCATACTAAAATAATAAACCAATTTTACCTAAATACATTTAAATAATGTAAAATGAATAGCTCAAACGGGCGAAACTGCGGGGGGGGCATTATGGTATTAAATATAAAATTTCCTTTTACTAGTATTACTAATAACGGTTCTTCTTTGCCTTTGATATCTTATCGGTCATCATAAGAGGTGAATAAAAAATTAAATACTTAATATATCATATAGAAGCCTTTTGTTCCTATAGTTTAAGCAATAAGGACAATATAATGATTTTCTAAATACAATACCTATCAATAGTTAAGTACAGTAACTACATATTTTAATTTAACATCAACCACTTCGTTCTTCATTCCGTTTATAATCAGAAAAATATCAGAATTATCACTTTTTTTTTATGAATGAACTGAGATTTAAGAATAATTAAAATAAAATTGGTTGGTTATTTCGTACATCGCTTATAATGAAAGCACCTTTATGCTTAATTATAAGCATTATTACTCATGAAATATTAAAATTTACAGTTTTAACTTTCTTTATTTTCTAAACTCAACACCGGTTTGTTTTACCAGGATAGAGAAAGCCCCCCTGCAAGCTGTACGTTAAAATATGAGAGAAACTATTTTGCTTTGGCCAGACTGCTATTATTAGGACTCCGATTTCATCACTTATTTTACATACAAAGGAGACCAAAGTTAAAATAATAACCTGTTTTCTTTTCACCATTGTCACACAGATAAATAAGAATTACACATATTTTAGAGGTACATGTAACTATGGTCAATAGACAGACCAGTGACTTGGACGGCTTCCAAGAGGCGCAGATTCCAATCTCGCTACGTTCAAATTTTTATACGTTTCTAAAAAGTATTAGACTACTGTCTAATACTTGTATTCCTAGTATTACTAGTATTCAAGTAATACTTGTATTCCTAGTATTCTCCACACATCACTAACTACTAAAATAGCCAAGTTCAATAGATTAATTCATATATCAAGCACTCAAGCAAGTATATCAAGCACTGTTATTCTTTGAGTGACTGAGAGACAAATCGGGGTTGAAATTGCTTGACATAGAAAGCTGAAATGTTGCGTGTGCGTTAGACTTAGACAGCTTAGAGGCACATACAAAAACGGGAGTCAACGTTTAACGTTACGCAAGGCGCGGCGTTGAGTTCCGCAATGCCTCCCAGCCAGCCTCCAAGCCAAAAACGAAAGTGTCTTAATGGGAACGAAGTGTCTCAACACAAGATACAACGTGAAGCTAAAAAAAGTACTTTTACAAATAAGTATCAGCATTGAAATAATATATGTGTATTGTAACATTAGATACCATATATAAAATGGAAGATATTTAGCTACTGCGCGGAAATGAAAGGCAGCTAGCGAGTTAATAAATAAGTAATATTACAATACGTAATAAAATATACAAATATTGAATTACACGACATTGCTCTTTATCACGAGTATTATATTGTATTTTAATCAATGCCTTTAATTTCGTGTTTCTATTTCTATTTAAATCGGTGTTTTTTTTATTAAGTTTTTATTTAACCTCGCCCTGTTAGTGTGTTAGTGTATGTGAGATCATGTCAGTTCAATTTGACCCATTTTCCAGAGACTTTAGTTTTGATAACAATAAAATTATATATAATCTATATTGTTGGTAAAACAAAATGGCCACCGTAACGAAATGGCAGAATAATTTTGTTGCGTAACCCATTTAATATGGATATCAAATGAGAGAGTTGGTTTTTGTAAAATAAAGAGTGTAGATGGAAGCGGAAGGTTGCCAGTGATAAGATTAAGAGGTAAATAAAAAATAAAAAAATAGATATTAATTTAAAAAACCTTTTATTTAGAAGGTAATTAGGACTAAAATGAAAATATTAATTTTACGAAATTGCAAGAGCTTCCTCCTATCACATCATAAATATAGTGTTCTAAACATATGATATTAAAAAAAATGGACCGTCTTAACACAAATTTCTCCCTCCATGCTCCTTTATATGTGGGACGTTAAGATAACAAAAAAATGTTTAATTGATATTCCAATTAAATTTAAATAGAATAATAAATAAATAAATCAGCAGCAATAATAAAAAGCAATAGGCAGGGAGAACCTAGTGTTAAGACACTTCGTTCCCGACTTTCTGCCGAATTCTGGAGGTATTGCGTGTTGCGCCGCGCTTTGCCTCGACACCAGAGCAAAGAAATGGAAATATAAATTTATGTAGATATTTCATCTCCTCGAGTCGGGATCGAACCCACAACCAGTGTTACACGACACGACTGGCCTCATATATAATAGAATAATACTCTAGTAACACTAACGATAATTATTAACTAATTAATATTTCATGGAGCTGTACAGTAATTACAATAGGCAAGACATTTGATGAATAACTTAATATTTACATACCATATAAATATATAGGTAAGCTATTTTAATATGATAAACACGTTCATACTGTGTCGTATTGAAATTACGAATAAAAATATTGCCTAATAGGATTTAGTATTTATAAGATAAATAAAAAGTAGCTCCATTACTCTCCTTGTTCCCTTATAGTAGAATAGGCAGAAGTAACCCGCTCTTTTTTTGAGACATGGCGGTATTGAACGCTGCGGTTTGTTTATTAAGAGAGGGTAAATGAAAATTATTTAAATATAGTAATTCCTTCAAACGAGTGTCGGATCATCAACATCTACATAATATATTTTTTACAATATAAATAGTTATAATAAAAAGTAATTATAATTAAATACAAAAGTTTTTATAAATATAAATTGTGAAATGACACCTTTACACGTGCCAATGGCACGTTTACAGCAACAAACAAAGTTATTATATATATTAAATAAAAGTATGTACGAGATAATCGTAAAAACACAGTTTTTGTACGCTTGTATTACAAATGCTGGTTACGCCATAGACAAAATGGCGAAGCCGCGGGCGGGTTGTAAACTTTTTATATTATTTTAATATTATCTTTATTATATAGAGCCAGTTGTGGCGCAGCGGCACAGTCTTTGACACAACGGCTGTGGATTCTATTCCCACTCGAGGGAATTTTTTGATTTCCTCATTCTGGTAATGTTTAAAAAATCGGGCGAAAAATGGCAGTGTCTTAGTACTAGGTTCCTTTTGCATACCCTGTTATATGTGTGCTACAGAGTGTTACTTAGAAAATCTTGTAAGTAGTTATTTAACGACATTATTACTCATATTTTTTTAATAGCTACAAAAGTTTCCTTATTACCTCATTTTACATATATTTAAGCAATGAAAATAATTTTAACATTGTATTTCTTCATATTTTTTTCTTTATGCTCGACGTTGATAGAAGCTAGTGATACATTTCTTTTTTACATTAAGAAGAAACATTTTTGAGTATTGAGACGCAATATTATATTTTAAGGCAATTTTCCAAAAACCAAAAAAATATATATTTTTTCATTTTTAAAATATTAAAATTAAGTCAATTCTTTCTCTTTTACATCGTCTTGTAGTTGGTTTAGCTTCACTATGTATCCCGCATGTAGCAGGGTAGGCATTGAGGTTCTGGGAGGCATTGCGTGTTGAGGGATGGAACTCAACGCCACGCTTTGCGTGGAGGCAAAGCGTGGCGTTTGGCGACAAAAAGAAATTTAGAACAATAAATATTTCATTTACTCGAGTGGGAATCGAACCCACAACCTGTTCGGCTTATAATCACACGCGGGTTCCCCAGTACCACGACTGGCCTCAATATTAGATTTTTAAATTTTAGATTTTAAAAAAATATGGTTCGTATATCTATACTTTGGTGATGTTAATAACGATCGTGACAACAAAACTTTGACACGATTATAATACACTTCCGAATTCATTTATTACTTTGTGTAAGTAAGAACAAATTGTACTTAATTGTAGCTTCACGCTGTATACCGCATACGGCAGAGTAGGCACAGGGAGTGGCGGAATTCAACACCGTGCTTTTTGTCTGGGTACTAGAGCTAAGAAATGAAAATATTAATAAATAATAACTCATTCCTCCGAGTGGGAGTCGAAGTCACAACTGTCGCGTTACAGCCACACGTTTGCGCCCCTGCGCCACGACGGCGTCATTTAGTGTCTATTACACTGTATTCCGTTTCCATTAATTGGCCAAACCTATTACATTATTTATTATTATTATTATTACCTATTATTATTATTATTACAGTCTTAAGCTGTCCTTGCCTCGAGTCTATCGCTATAGTGCCAAAAATAAATAATTATATATTTAGATAAGATTTTTTCAAAAACGTTTTAATATAAGATATTCGCGTTTGATTTGCATATCAATTTTGGCCAATCAGTCGAGGCCAGGCACAAGCGAGTAAACGAGACCGATTGTGAGTTCAATTCCCACTCGAGGAAATAAATTATATAATATTATCATTTCTTCACTCTGGAGTCAAGGCAAAGCTTGGCGTTGAGTTGCGCCACTTAACAAGCAATGCCTTAAAAATACGGCGGTCAGTGGGGAGCGGAGTCCTAAAACTAGGCTTCTTTTGCCTATCTTGCTAATTTCAACTTGTTGAATATGTTTGTATTTATGGATATATGTGTTCTTTTATATAAATATTTAAAAATCGCTTTTTAAATAGTAAGACTGTTCGTTTGTATATATTAATATTTTTGTATTCATTAAAACAAAAAAAAACATTGATCAAAGTCATCTTAATCTATCTCACAAGATCCATGGCAATAAAAAAAATAATATTGAAAACCAATAACAACAAAATAGTTTACATTGTTAATTATATTTAAATATAAATTAAAAAAATATAGTCAATTCAAAATTAAAATTTAATTTAAGCTTTTCCTATTTCTACTTTGTGAAGTGGACCTTGATGTAAAATAAATTATTACATAAAATGTTTAAGAATGGAAATATAACAAAAAAAATCTTTTATATAGATATAATTGACACTTTAATCATTCCAAAAAAGCGGGATATTTGTATTTCGGTCGACTCAAATCGGTGACTTTCGTTTATTAAAATAAAGAGGTGAGGTGTGCTTTCGTTTTCCTTATTTTTAGAGATATTTTTTCGTTTTTAGGGTTCCGTACCTTTTAGGGAAAAAAGGAACCCTTATAAGCCTTTGTTGCCCGTCTGTCTGTCTATCTGTCTGTCTGTCTGTAGCCTTTATCTCAGGAACTCTTCAAAAAAGAGATATACCATTTTATGAGAGAGCAAAAAACTCGTATTTTAACACTATAAAGGGAATCAAAACTAATGTGGTACTTCCGGTAAACCTATAATTATGAAATTTGTAACCTAGCATCTATAGGTAGTACTAGTTATGAAAAAAATCTAAAACTATACAACGTGGTTAAATCCTAAAAAATAATAGCCATAAAAAGGGGGGCAACATTTAGAATTAAAGCTACTTGTTCCAGTGAGATATCAGCTGAAAGGGCTCTGGCTAAACTACGCCTGAATTTCAGAAAAAGCTCGAGACCTCCAATTTTTGTACGGGACCCTCGGTGGGTGGCCCGTCCGCGCTCGTCCGTTTTTTTTTCAAAAAATTACTTTAATTTTTATCGATGTCTGAAGGTGCTTTTGTTTTTTCTAAGTATAATTGACACTTTAATACATCATTGAGTATTACTGTTTTTTGAAAACTACCGAACTACCGATACTAATCACAGATAATCTATTTCGACCGACAAATTTATATGCCATTTTGAAAAAACGGGAGATTTACTACGTCCCGATGGCATGTTTCAGGATACCGGGACACACAATCGAAAAACGGCACACTCCCATTCAAAATGGGACATCTGGTCATTTTAGCTATGACCCACGCCACATTCTAAGGCCCGTATTATAAACCTCTCTCGCGTATTTATAAACCCCTATCAAATCAGAGGTCGCTGTTGAGATACCGTTTTCATTCATAAATTACATATCTATGAATGAAAACGGCATCACAAGATCGATCTCACACTTGAGAGCGATTTATAAATACAGGCCTAAGGTTATATCGAAACTATCAACGTTATGTAATATAGACTATAGCTTTCCCCTATAATGGATATAGAATATGAAAATATTTTTTTAATTTGAACAAAGTAGGTAAGAAGGCACAATAGCTATGTAGGCAGAGGCAAACTGGAAACCTTAGACACTCCATTCTCCATTAAAACGCTTCCACTCCCCACTTTTAAATCAAATCAAATCAGCTTCACGCTGTATCCCACACACAGCAGACATATTCACTTTCCACCGAATTTTTCAAGGCATTACGTGTTGAGTGGTGGAACGCTCTTTGCCTTGTTACCAGAGCGAAGAAATGAAAATATTAATATATAATAATTCATTCCTCCAAGTGGGAATCGAATCCGCAACCATCGCGTTTACAGTCAAACGCGTCTACCACTGCGCCACGACGGCCTCGATCTTTTTTCTTCTTATTATTTTATGTTAAAACATACAATAATATGAATGTAGCTACAAAAATAGTGCAATGATTTCAATACATAAGATATGTAAGTATATTATTTAATATAGCAAAAGTCATTATGTATAGATGCCACGTGCAAGCAAATGAAGTTGCTCGAAAAGATATTTTATATAAGACGCTCAATCACAAACGGCATAAATTACATTTTAAAGAATTCAATAAACAGAAGTAAACAAAACTACTGCATATACTATTTTAACTATGTTTAAAGTGTTATTTAGAATAGATTGTTTTTTTTAAAAGCGAAGTATCCACTCGTCCTTGGTTTCCAAGAGACACAGATTCAAATAACGGTATGTTCTTTTTTTTTATATATATTTTCGAAAAAAATTGTTACTAAAACAAACATTTAGTTAATAAGAGTTAGTCCACTTTACCGCTATCTGCTTTATATAATCGTAGTGGTATACAAATTAATCAATTCGAATGATACGTAATAGTTTATTGAAACTAATTTAGCAAATGTATTAAAATGCATAATAATAAATCATTGAAATAAACTATAGAAATTAGATATTGACCACGACTGAATTCTTCAAACAGTAGTTCCGTATGAACTCTATATACTACATCTATAACATGAATAAGTTAAAATTTATATGCAATTTTAGTATGTAGAATATGTAAAAGTTAACTAGCAGCAATTGAAGTCGTAACCACTTTTTGCCCGGGTCTTTAGAGATTTACAGTCTATCTCGTAAATTCCAACATAGAGAGACCTAACGTTAAGATACTTCGTTTCTTGTTTTTTTTAACTTCGCGCTGTATCCCGCACACAGCAGAGTAGGCAGAGGGAATCTAGAATCAAGACACTCCGTTCCCAATTTTCTTCCGAATTCTGGAAGCATTACGTATTGAGTGGTGGAAGTCAGCGAAGAAATGAAAGTATTAAATATTTCTTTAGCTTGAGTGGGAATCAAAGCCACAATCATCCGCATTTACGATCACACGCTTGTGCCCCTGCGCCACAACTGACTGACTCTAAACTAAGTTGAACTTTTTAATATTGAAATTATTGAGAAAAGCTTAGGTTGTTATTTAAGTTTTGATGAATTAAGTGATTACTTCTAATTGAGATATATATATATATATATATAAAACGCGATGATTTCTGTTTCATTGTCAACTGATCTACTTTCGTGTTATTTTACATCAGAATTTAAATATTCTTTATCAGATAATGAATTTCTACTCACTTATAGAGAATGATCCTAAGATTATTCTTGCAATTTACATATTTATTTTTAATCTTGATAAGAAAAAGTTATCTTGACATAAAAAAAAAAATTATTTATTGCTTAACGTAAATAAAATACAACTTCTATCATCTGAAAAACTAACGTTTTCTTTTTTTTTCAAAAAAAAAAGGAAAACGAAGTTTCTTGACACTTGATTTTCTGCCTACAATTTTTTCATTAACTTCACACTTTTACCCCTATCTAGAAATGCAAGTGGGGACAACTGAGAAAAAAACTGTGTTCTCCATTTTCCTCTTGAATTTAAGACATTGAGCGTTCAGTGGAAGTAAAACTAATTGAAATATAATTTCCTCGAGTGGGCATCGAAGCCACAACCATCACATTTACAATTTAAAATCAGACGCTTTCCCATTGTGTTGTTTGCATGATAGCTTATGACAGTCGTCATTGGTCACCCCTTAGAAAGAAGTGTGTGAAAATAATAGTCTAAGCCTGACAAAATTTCTATTCTTTCAAATATTAGACAAAATTACTGATATTTGAAAAAAATGAATAAAGTACGGAATGCAAGATCAGAATAAATTGATTTCCATTTATGCTATAAGAACAAGTAACAGAGTGGGATATGTGGGAAGTATATTTAGTAGAGATAGAAGATATGAAATGGATGTGACATATTGCTGCTGGTAACAGAATTTACGGTGCATTAGCTGTATTGATACAATACTATGAAATACTATGATATGAGATAGCTCAGTCTCAGAACGGGACGCTAGTTAATGAATAATAATAATATTTTTGTTTTAAATTTTTCTACTTCACGTTTACACAACTCTAATAAAAAGTATAAAAAATTTCGTTCCCAAAATATATGTCAAATAACATTTTTTATCACTTATTTAACATACAATTGATTGAAGACCATACAAAGATAAATTAGCAAAAAAAAAAACATAGATACATTTTTTTTCTATTCACCGTCAACATCTCAACACGGAGCTATTCGAAATACCTATTATTTCAGCTTATCCTCGAATGTGGTTAGAGCTATATTACAAGCCGAGAGCTATCAGCTGTGCACAGTGTCAATCGCGCCTCTGTTGAGACAGCAAGTGTTGCTAAAATTTTAAATTTCGAATTTTTGATTTTTTAACCTCGACCGCGAAATGAAGGAGCTCAATGGTGAGTCCGAGGTTTCCTTGTTTTGGAGGCTCCAAATCTATTCTAATGCAAAATTTTTATTTATGAAAAAAAAAATGTGATTGTAACAAGTAGTGTAAGTTTGAATATATTTGGCATTGTCATGTGAAATTAGCAACGGAGACGATGAGTTGATGAGATGCTGTTTAAAGAGTCGTAACGTTGTAAAATTAAATAATTATTTATTTTTTTTAAATTAATTTAAAATCAAACCAACTGCAGGGTAGGTAAAGGGAGGTTGTGTTAAGACACTCCGTTTCCCTCTTTCCGCCGAATTCTAAAGGCATTGAGTGCCTTCACACCAGAGCAAAGAAATGAAAATATACATTTATTTAAATTTATATTTTTAATTTCTTCGACTGGTGATCGAATCCACAACCAGTCGTTTACAATCACGCACTTGTGCCCCTGCGCCGCGATCGACCTCTATCCTTCCTTTATTTTTTTTATTCTATCTATAAAAAATTTACTGTTCTAAAAAATATACTGAGTTCGATATAAAATAAGTATCGATGAATAAAATATTAAGTATATCAGCGACCTTATCAAAATAAAATACGAAAATGGGGCCAAAGAAAATTGGTTATTTCAATTTTACTGTTCATTGATAGTACATGTAATATGTGTGACAAATATTTTTTATTATTTAATGTACTGTTTGTATGATAAATATGCAAACATACATTCGTTTAAAGTACACTTATATATTGGCTAGCGTCCCGCTCGCGGCTTCGCCCGTCTAAACTATTGAATTATTTATTTAATACACAGTAGTATAGTTAAGTTAAGCACATCGTTTTAATATATAAGGTATGCTTGCTTTGCTTGCTTGCTTCCTTGAAAATTATTAAAATATTAGATTGTATTTTCGTAGGATATTCAATTGTTTTGAAATAAATGGTGCCTGTACATGGAAGAGATATTAAAAAAAATGTTATTGGGAATATCTAACGTTCCCCCCCTTCCTCCAAATTCTGGAGACATTTCGTGTTGAGTGGCGGAACTCAACGCTTTTGCCTCTACACCAGAGCGAAGAAATGGAGATATAAATTTAAATAAATATTTTTTTGGGGATAGAACCCACAACCAGTTGCTTTTACAGTTACACTTTGTGCCCCTGCCCCACGAATGGCCTCTTTAATTATTTTACTACTATAAAAGCAGATGTAATGATTAAATAAGTGACCTTGATAAGTATTTATTTATATTCTCATAGAGATATGATAACTTTTAAGTGCTTCCTTTATTTTAGAGAATTCATTTGAACAAAATATATTTATATTAAGATAATAATCACAATCACATATTATATCGTATAGTTTTATATTTACACAATTGAAAATATTTAATATATAGATATAGTCTTTTTTTGTTTACTAAGTAGATACCAACAGTTATTACGAAGCATCCGAAGTAACTATTAAAAAAGCCGACTTACTTAATAAATTATTTTCTGAAATAAAAAAATAGTGTATGTTTTTCATATACTATTATCATATCGTGTCATCACGTTTTTACTTTTTTATTTTCCAAATTCACCTTTAATTTCACTGTACACAGTACACTATGTTAACATTGGTATTTATAGCTGACTACAAAACATAGATTTTTCAGAAGATCCAACTCGAGAAAGATATATTTTGTTCGGTTCAAAATTTTTATATTCGTAATCTTTTGAATGGAATATAAATAAAATATTTTATTATTTATTTGGAATTAGAGGCCGGTCGTGGCGCAGCGGCACGAGGCGTGACTGCAAAACCGACTGGTTGTGGGTTCGATCCCCACTCGAGGAGATGAAATATTTACTTAAATTTATATTTCCATTTCTTCGCTCTGGTGTCGAGGTTAAGCGCGGCGTTGAGTTTGCCACTTAACACGCAATGCCTCCAGAATTCGGCAGAAAGTGGGGAACGGAGTGTCTTAACACTAGGTTACCTCTGCCTACCCTGCTGTGTGCGGGATAAAGCGTGAAGCTAATTTAATTTAAAGATGAATATAAACGTCTTGAAAACATGGTCTGATTATAGCTTTTCTATCCAATATTAAACCGTAAAAAAGTAAGTGTATTGTCGAAACTACAATAGTGGGAGATATGGTACCGCGAGGTTTTTTGTAAATATGAATATTTTCTTTAATTTTATAGAATATTCATTTGTCCTAACTTGAACAGTTTCTACAGCGCATGCGATGAAGTATATTTGATGCCATATTTTTCACTCGTAGTATTAAATTATTGAAGTTTTAGTAGGGAGCCTTAGATGTACATATCCTATGTTACTCAGTGATAATGCAGCATGCCAATGGTGAAGAAAATGTTGAAATAGATTCAGTAGTTTTTAAGTTAATCCACTACAAACATACACACATACAAATTTTTAAATAACTAGTGACAGTCATTCGTTTTTTTTCTATTTATTTAATAAAATCTACTATTATTGATCATATTAAACTATTTTTAAAATTTATACATTTGACTTCCCCCAAATAGTAAAACTTTAAAATTAAATACTTTTTTGCACTTTCAGCCCGATACCGCTCGCGCTGTAACAAGTTGAACTGAAAAAAAAACATATTTAATAATGCATTGGATTTGAATCTACAATTATTACGTTCAACCAGATAATTGACAACTACACAAGAATAGCAATATTTTTTAATTACTAACAAAAAAGCAACGTCATACTTTTTTTCGCAAAGCAGGGTAGAAAACATAGAAATAAGTAAAAATGAAAATAATTTAAAATATAATAATTCCGCCTTGCGGGTATCGAACCCACTACCGTCCCAATGCGCCACGACGGCCTTAACTTTTCAACACAATGATTTTTATTCTTAGTTATAAAATATAAATAACTTTATATTATATTAGTATATTTTCTTTTCAGGAACTACTGTATGTGAAAAATATATAGGGAGGCGTCGAGCAGTCCCCGTAGTGTACGTACAAGGCTCGCACTATGAAGTCGGCTTCGATGTGGTATGTTTATTTTCATATCTTTAGTATGTAATTTTTTTTAGCTTCACGTTGTATCTCGTGGCCGAGGCCAGTCATGGTGCGGGGGCACAAGCGTGCGACTGTAAACGCTACAGCTTCTGGATTCGATTCCCACTTAAGGAAATTAAATATTTCATATTTTAAATTTTTGACAGAAAGTGAGGAGCAAAAGTGGGAATAGGAGTGTAATTCTTTTATTTGTCATATATACTATTTATGTTAATATATTTATTGCAAAAGAAATAACTTAAGTGCTGAATAATATTCCTTTTTTCATGTATTTTTTCTTATTTACTTTTTATTTGTAATAAAATCATGTAGCATGTACATATGAAAAACTGCGATTTTATAAATCTTTCCATATATGCTCGTATACTATTTTGACGACTAAAGACGACAACGACAAACTATATATATCTAGAGATTTAACAAATATACCATTAAATATATCTTTACATTTTCTGATCTTCATATTTTTATCTTTTAGAATAAATCGAAGGAATTAATTATTTTCGTTACCTCGCTTCGGTGACATGAAAAAGCGCGGTGTAGAGCTCCGCCACTTAATCCGCAATATCTGGGGAGCACAGTGTTTTAACACTTAATTCATAAACAAACATAAGATTAAATTATTACGCTTATATATTTTGAAAATATTGACATTTACCTAAATCATATGCTTTTGCGATTGTGATCATATGAAAATGTTTTAGCATAATATCGTATACGGCATGCAAGCACGGTGCGCGATCTAACGAGTTTCTATATTTTTTTTTATGATAGAAACTTGAATGAAATTGCAATTATAATATTTTTTGAACTCAACTCTTAACTTCTACAGGCGAGAAATATAAAATATATTTAATATTTTATTACAAATGTACTCCATTATAAGGTACACAACTAGAAAATACAACAAATTTAACTATTTTGAGCAGTAGGCAGTCTGTCTAATCATTAATTATACTTAATCAATCATACATTTTAATCTATACATACTCGTATAATAAAACAGTAAAAAATTTTTGTCTGTACAATTAGTCTTAAAACTGACACTTAAAAAGAATAAGAAAAAGACATAGAAAAATAAAAAGAAATAGAAAACAAAAAAATATTTTTTTTTTTATTTTTTCTCTGTATGTGTAATCACGTTAATCTCTCAGGAAAACATTTCCAGTTTGTTTCATCAAAATCGATTTGACTATATTTAAAAAAAAGGTAATCGTCATTTAAATAAACTGAAGGCATGAGTTTGCATGCAAATATACATAATAGCATTCTATTTCTTCTATTTAACAGAGCGCTAAATTATTTTAATTTTACGTTTTCTCGAAAAAAAGCCGAAGATTATCTTCATTAAATTTTCTTGACGATGAAATAACTTTCGCTCGTAATAGGTCGAGATCCCATTGCTTAAATATGTATGAATCTGTTTTTCTAATGAAACTTATATTTAAGAATGATACATGATAGTAGAATAGAATACACAAAAATTTTTTCATAATCCGTTTTTGGAGAAAATTTCACTTATATGTTTTTTTATGTGAATCCCACATCATTTGAAATGAAATCGCATATGGAATTGGATGAGCTATATTTTTTGAATTACCTATATTTGTTGCAATTCTTTTATCACTCATTCTTTCAACGTGCCCAAACAACCTGATCTTCTCATCTTCATTTGTACTGTGACATTCTGACTAGTTAGGAGTTTTGTCAAATCTTATATAATAATCAAAAATCAAAATAAAAATATTATTTATTCAATTAGGCCATTACAATCACTTTTGAATTGTCAAGTTACATAAAAATATCAGTAGTGTCAGTCCTAAAGGAAGCTACTACCGGCTTGGGAGACAGTTCTGCTGAGAATTGACGGAATTAGAATCAATGATTGCTCTTTTAAAATATAATTTACACGCTGTAACACAACAATGCACGGTTATCACTTACAGTGTTACAAAAAGTTCATTGTTCTAAAACAAAAAAATTTAGAACAATTTTTAAATTATTTTGCAAATGCAAATGCAAAACGTAGTCGTTTTAAAATGATAATTTAAATGAGTGAGTATTTAGAAAACAGATTAAGCAAAGACTTAATATCACGGATTCATTATTTCACTTGAATAATAAGGATGATTTCATGTTTAAATAGTTTTCTGTATGTACTTAATATGATTAAAATCATCATTTAACAGGTGAATAGCTAGAATAAACATTGATTTTACGATTGACCTTCTATTATATCATATTTTTCTTTAAAACATAAGGCAGACCGCGCATTTGATCGACTATTCTCATAGTCAAACGGAACCGGAATTAAATATTTCAAATCATGGCAACCTTTACTAGCGGCTTGCGTTATATTCCAGGCAACCATGTGTCATAACGTTGAGAAAAAAATAAGCTTTAATTTTATATAGAATTCATTAAAAAAATACATGAGTGCATTACCATATTACCTTTCCAGTGACCTGTTTAAACCGTTCAAGTGACCTGTTTAAACCAGGCAGCCCTGGGCTTGCGGCAGACTGAGGTCATTGTTTTTGTCACCATTGTTTTTCCAATTCCTTATGCGATTTTCTTTCAAATGATGTAGGATTCACATAAAAAACCTATGAGTGCAATTTTCACCAAACACGCATTACGAAAAAAATTAATTAAAGGTGATTGCGGTAGAATTCTTCTAGGCATCCCTAGTGTAATCTATTCTAGTATCATGTATCATTCTTAAATATAAGTTTCATTAGAAAAACAGATCCCTACAGATGTAAACAATGTGATCTTAGGTCATAAGTTTCAAAAAAAAAGTAAAAATCTATGAAATATAGTCTTAAATTTTCAAACAATTTTAGTCACAAAATGCCTTATTGTCACTTATTTATAGGAGATAGATATATGTTATTGCGGACTTTTTTTAGAACTAATAAAATTGAATATTTTTGTTATACAACGCATTGTCTTATATTTAAGTATTTTTTAATAGTAAATCGGACCAGTAGATACACTGGTCCAATCTACTTTTTTTTGTTTTGAATGAAAGCTACACTCCTCAGGGATACTATAGACTATATAACATTACGGAGTCTTAGTTAGCCTTAAATAACGAAATAATAATAATATGCAAAATCGAACTACGTGTAGGACAAAACTTTTCAATTTTATTCTATACTAGCGGCCTGCCCGCGTCTTTGCCCGCTTGAATTAGATGATTATTCATTTAAGAAATAGAGATATTATAAACAGCCTTAATTATTAATTTATTTATTTGGATAAGCATCACGATATTCTTTGTAAAATAACTTATATTAGCTCCTGTACAGTTTTTAAATTATTAACATATTTTAAGTAAATATATAATTGGTATACAGAATATACATAGAAAGCACGTTTTTAGGGATTTTTATATAATCTATGAAATAATCAATATTTTCGGTCAAGTTCAAGTCGTACTCATGACCCGAGAGTTTTGTACCAGTTTCAAGAATGGAGATAAACCAAAAGAATAACTTATTAAAATTGTCATTTTGTATCAAATTAAGTACAGATTAAAATTTGTACCTAATAGGTTTTTTCTGAGACACAAATACAAAAAGTTGTCAATTTTTGAAAAATAATTTTGGAATACTCCTTTATACGTGCCGTAAGTTTTAACTTTTTAACAAATTTCGTAATTGTGTATCAGCGGGATGCATAAACCCTCATAGTTTATCGTCATTTGATTGCGATGATTTAGAAGATAGATTTTTTTGTGCTCTAAGGGCATATAGACTTCAACATTGAGGTATCTAACCTTTAAGCGATCTTGTACAAAATACTCTTGACAGACAGACAAACAACAAAGTTATCTTAAAAGGATTTTTTATTGTTTTTGAGATGTTTTTGTACCCTAAAATAATACCCTTGGCACATACATACATGCAACATACAGGTGCAATAGTGCAGTGCCGTTACGTGTCGCTGGTAAGTTATGAAATAATACTGCGGGATATTTTTATTAACAGTGTCAGAGCATTTTTTTCTTGAGAGATTTTTTTTTTAGTTTGCTCCCATAAGTTATTTTTTTATACGTTTTTTTAAAAAATATTAATAACATAAACGAACGAACGGACTGAAGAACCTATTCAAAATATTTCTTTGAATATTAAATCATTTTTTATCACTGTGTTAAATAATTACGAATTAAGCTAGACTGTTACGAAGGTAATCTTCACCAACAATTCAATTTAGTTTACTTTGTAGTTAGTACTGTGAACAATTGTACTTTAAAAACGTAACTTACGTAAATTTATCAACAGTCAAATAAATAAGACGTTTCTAAAGTCATTCTTTTGCCCAGAATCTTGTAACCATTCAAACACTAGATTACACTTACACGACGTAATTAACGTTTAGCAAATAATAACTCAACAATATGTTTTATACGTTATCAACATTCATTATCATATGTAGTCAATAGATATAATTGTGTATGTTTCTTTTTTTTTTCAAATATCTTTAAAAATTTATATACAATATTTTTGATAGAGTGTAGCACGTAGAGTGTAACCTTTTCAAACTATATTTTTTTTTATGCAAAGCGCCATCTATTCAGATGCGCCATCTATTTAGATGCGTCATCTATTTAGGTTTAAAATTAAGGACAGTTTAAAAATGCTGTTTTTATGTTAAATTTCACCTAACATAAAATTATATTAACCGAAAAC